>JAVTVY010019760.1:0-76260 GCA_036873755.1 Hanleya hanleyi | reverse complement strand
TTACATTTGTGCAATGCATAAATTGCCACTGATAAAGCTACACTTTCTTGCATGCTGTAATCCCAGCACACCACTCACGTGAAAACGAAGTCTATTATATCTATCACTTTCATTTTTTGTTTCATTTGAGTTTTGGGTGCCCATACGTTTTTTGGAATGCAGCCCTGATCCTACTTGACTAAAAAAAAAACAGGCTGAGGGGTCCACGCACCTTTTAGGTGCTTGCCTGCAATTCATGTTTACCATGATATCTTTAGAACAGCTTTCTCACAGCTTTCTCGTTACCAAGATATCGTTAGACCGACTCACCCTAGGCACACCAAACTTGCAGTGCACATCCATATGCTCGTGACCCAGAACCCTTTTGGATCTGAACCTTTGGCGGCCATTTTTAATTTATGTTAAATCATTGATGATCTGTATATCCTTTGATACTGTTCGAATGTTCATTATGATACTTGGTATACATCAAGAGACAAGTAATGACTGCCAGTTTCTCTGATTGGATGGAAACCTTAGGGGCCATTTCCAATTGCAAAATTTTTAATAATCTGTATATTTGTCACTGGACTGCTTGGTGTTCCCGACGTCTTTAAAGTAGTATGGTTCAAATTGAATACATTATGAATGGCTGGCACCCAGAGTCGAGGAGTTTCCAGATGTGCAGCTTCGTATTTTCTTCGTGTTGTCACATTTGCCAGAACAATGTTCTTGAGGATTGTGTCAACGAGTTGTATGAGGTCATGTATTTATTTGCAGGAAATAACTGAAGTAGCTTGAAGAAATTATGTGTTTCATGCAAATTGGAAAAGTTGGAAGTATCTCTTAAGAAACGTCAGCTCCACAGCAATAGTTGTTATCCATAGAATAATAGACTTGTTATGCAAAGTGTATTAAACTGCCTATGTTCACTACAAAACGATAAATATATTTGTTATTGGGATATATAGATTTTTTTTAAAGCCTCCCTTTGAAGCTAGGGATTAAAATTATACAGCCTAACAGACAAAAATTATAACAGAAGGGAATGAACAGGCTTTCGAGAAACCGATCTCCTTGGTACATGTACCATCTGATAATAGACTGTCTGAGAGAATATTACCTGCACCAGCGAAAACTGTTACTCTACAAATCATATTACAGGTGTCTATCAGATCTTCAGACTATAAAATCAGCTGCTAGAACTTCAGCCAGCAGGGAGTGTTCAGCCTTGTACTTTTGCTTTATCATTGCAACACACACTTGTGTGTGTGGATCTTGAATATGAGGTACGACTGGTGGTTGATTTCAACTTGTGTTTAAGCACTGAGAAGAAAAGTTTGGTGATTTGCATATACAATGAAACCTGTGAATACGGACGCCTGGTTAAACCTGCCAACCTCTAAATACTGACATTATCCATGGTCCCAATGCTACCTTGATAATCCAGAACCCTGTCAAAACCATCACTATAATCTGGTCCCAAGTATGGTCGGTTTACACAGGTTTCACTGTATCACAGATGTGCACATTTGTAGCAGAACAGAGTCGTTAAAATTATTAGTCCTATGCATAAATCATGTAATATTATTGATGTTATTTCTTCATGTTTGTGATTGCAAAATAGATGTTAAAGAATCTCTTGCTTTTGACTAATACTCCAACTGGAATATTTATTGTGTTTCTGTACTACATTAAATATTTTGAAATCCAAGATGAATCAATACATTTGGTATGAAGAACTGGTCATAATAATGTTAAGCGTTTTTATTGTCCTGTCAGTTTGAATTTAAAGAAAACAGAATGGATTATGGGTTGCATATACGGTGCAATAAATCATAGTGCATCATGGACACCGAGTACACATGCTCGAAGTCCAGACCAGCAACAGTTATTCACTGTTGGGTTGGTCAGCTATTTTTCATTTCATGCTGTGGAATCAACAAAACTTCAAACAGGATTTGACTTTGGAGAACTGTCACATTTTAGGACAAGAACATATTGTACTGTAACCTTTTTCTTGATATGGAGAGAGATTAGCACTCTGGTTATCATCACAATTGTTATTCGGAAATGTACCGAAGAATAAATAAAGACATGAGAAATGATTATCAACCATCTTGTTTCAACTGTTCTTACAGCCATTGAACCATTTGTGGTGGGGAGGGGTTCCTGTTGAATTCATATCCTAACATTAAGGGGAAGGGTGATCGGAGAGATTTTGACATTTTTTTCGGGTTGAAATTTTCAAAAATGCTCTAAATTATAAAGTGCATAATTTCATGTCAAAAAGATGGTCACATTTTCTGGTGTTTGCTATTTATTTGAACAAACTCGAAAATATGACTGGGGAGCAAAATTGACCAAAAATGTGGTTGATTTCTCGAAGTAAACTTTGGAAATTGAAGAAATTTTGAGAAAGTTTAACCCCCGAATAAAGTTGAATCTTCTTTTCATGGATGGTAAAAAAGAAAGACTTACTTGGAGATGTTGGAAGATAGCTTGCCATTGTGGTCAAAGAAATTGAATTGTTCAGAAAAATGACGTTGCACGTTTCTTGCTGAGATGGATTTTTTCCAGCCTCGATGCATTAACCCTTTGCACAAAATTGAACACCTGTCAATCAAAGTCAACTTGAATGACATGGTTATTCAACGTGCTGTTGTTTCGTGCTGTTGTGGTTGGCATATGGCTCAGAGGGTTAAATTCATTCAGCTGCGCCAGTATTTTATCGACAAATGCTTTCAGAACATGCAGTCACGGGGGGCGGGGCCATTCAACTGGGAGGGACACTGAACGAAATTCACTATATTACCATCTTTGTTGCCTGCATTTGATGTCATTAGACAAATAATCTGATTTTCCTCTGTCAAGCCACATCATCAATTACCAATTTTTGATAAAAAATTCAAAATCTCAATGATCCTGTCTATCCTTAGGATAAGGAAAGTGCATTGTGCATCGATACATCCACATACTTTGAATCGGGACGTAATTGACCGAAAATCTTGGCGGCCATCTTTAATTTATGCAAAATCCTTAATGATCGATGTAAAAGTTGGAATACATCATCGATGCATCAAGAGACTTACGATAAATGACAGTTCTGGTTTCTCTGATTGGGTGGAAACCTTGGTCATTTTTATGCAAAATCTTTAATGATGTATTTCTCTGATACCATTTTAGTGTTCTATACGAAACTTGGTATACAGCATCGATGTATCAAGAGACTTGAGGTGAATAACCACATGACTGGTGGGAAGGATGGGCGGCCATCTTTAATTTATGCAAAATCATTAATGATCTCTATCTCTGATACCATTGAAGTGCTCGATGTAAAATTTGGTATACATCATTGATGCATCAAGAGACTTCGGATGAATGACAGATCTGGTTTCTCTGATTGGGCGGAAATCTTGGTGGCCATCTTTAATTTATGCAAAATCTTTAATGATGTTTATCTCTGATACCATTGAAGTGTTCTATACGAAACTTGGTTTACAGCATTGATGTATGAAGAGACTTGCATTAATGAATAACCACATCAGTTCCTCTGAGTGGTGAGAAGGATGGATGGCCATCTTTAAGTTATGTAGAATCATTAATGATCTCTATCTCTGATACTGTTCAAATGCTCCATGTAAAATTTGGTATACATCATCGATGCATCAAGAGACTTATGTGATGAATAGCGGTTTCTCTGATTGGATGGAAACCGTAGGGGCCATTTTTAACTGCAAAATTTTTGATAATCTGTATATTTGTCACTTGACTGCTTGGTGTTCCTGACATCTTGGTTCAAATTGAATACATTATGAATGGCTGGTGGCCAGAGCCGAGGGGTTTTCAGATGCGCAGCTTCGTATATTCTGGATCTGCACCAGAATTATGTTAATGAACAAACTATCACAAGGTATTTCAAAGTTTTATAATTTATTTATCACAGGTAAGGTGTATTGACACATCACACACAATCTGTACACAATGTTCAAGTGTCTATTAAAATGTCCAATGGTAATAGTACTATAATTTATGTACAACAACAATTCGGGGATGGTGAACCTTGGTTCATGTAGATATATATATATAGTCTTATAACCATTACTGATCAATCTATGATACAAATAATTACAAGATAAATATCACAGCTTATTTATAGTGGACAGATCACATGAATGTACATCATACTCGAGTTCTACATATTACAAATCTTCAATGAGTGTGAGCACTTGATAAAATCGACGTGAGAGGGTAGATATCTGACTGTGGTCCTGTAGTGATATTGGCTAGCCTCACACACAAGTTCATCTCTCTTCCATCTCTAATGTACAGGTATAACATCATCTGAAACAAATCAAAAGATAGAATGGTCACATGAGATAACATGCAGAGTGTAACTTTTTTGTCGCTCGACACCCCAAAAGGGCTCGAGGGGGATTGGTATTTGGGTAGGCCTGTCACACTTTTACTAAGACTTAACAGATCCAAATTTGATATGTGGATACCTTGCCACAAGATGCTTTGGAAGAGTTTTATCAACATTCACTGTAGGTGGCGCCACCTGTGCACCAACTTGAAATTTCATTTACAGACAATAAAATTATGAGGAAATTCTTTCAAATTTGATATAAGGACACCTCACCATAAGATTGTGATTTCAAGTCACAATTCAAAATGTAAATAAAAGTTTATACCTAAAGAATGAATTAACTGCTTGATCAGTCTTTGGAACTCTTCATAAAACAGATAGCCTTGCTCTGCTAGAAAGATGTACCATTATCAATGAAATTCAACTGAATAAATTTGTTTGTTGAGTTCGGCTATTTGGTGGGTATAATTTGAAGCTTCACTCAGCCTTTTACCCTCGTAAAAATGTCTGAACAACTCGAGGCCATACACAGAATACGATTACAAACCTCGCCGGTTCTCTCTCCTAGGGCGTATGATCCCTGTACTTGCTGGTGGCCGGGTGGATACCAATCGGGTGGCGGGGGACTTCCCACCCCGGGGACTGTCGGGGCTCCTGTGATCGTACTCGTACGATGTTAATACTGGTGGGATAGGTTAAGGTAAACACTAATAGAGTATAAAATATACATATATATACATTAACCAGGTCATGTGTCCTTGGACAAATCCGAAAGTATCCCACTATAAATATAATCAAGACGTCATAAATTGTCAGAAGCACTAAAACTGTTATTCCGTGATGCAAATCAATGTGAAATTTCAAGGTGCTGCTGCAGGTTGGTTTCACAGTGCATAATCTTCTCTGTCACTTGTTCCAAAATCTGAACTTGTAAAATGAAGATATACTGCATAATAATAGTACAGAGAATTTGGAGTTGAGTCACCTTCATTTTATCCAGCCAATTTCTACGTTCCCACTTCGAACCTGCCTTGATTTATCTGACCCCCTTCAGTGTTCAAAATCCGAGGTGTAGATTTCACCTACGAACGAGAGACAAACCAATCAGAGCGTACACGTCGATTGTGAGTAGAGTGACATCATCCTCTATTTGCAGCGTCGTCCTTCCTCGTAATATGGTGTTTTTATTAGCCCACTATATAGGTCAGCCAACCAATAACGCTCTTGTGCGACCCATTTCGGATTCAAATGTTTTCGAGGTCAGTGACGTCTTGTGTCTATTTATAAGTTCTTTGAACATTGAAGGGGGCCAGATATATCAAGGGAAGTTCAAAGTGGGAACGTAGAAATTCGCTTGATAAAATGAAGATGGAGTTTAGTAGGACTTGTTTCAAATAAGAATGTCTGAAGTTCACAACAGAAAGGATATTTGCTCTGATGGGCAGGTACATGATGTCCGTTTCTGTGACGATCTCAAGGTTATGTGTGATCGTTCCCACGCCGGACTCTCCCTCCACACCCACAGCTATAGCATACAGCTCCAGACATAGGTCAACCTTCATACCAGCGGCAACCTGGCACAGAAATAAAACAGAATTATACTGTTAATAATGACAGAATTAAGTTTCAATCGCCTAACAATAGGGCATCTTTTCTAATGGATTTTCTTGGTTGTCTTCAATCAACTGATAAGTGAATTGGCTTCGTTGAATTCACAACATTTATGTTTTTCATTGGTTACAAACTCAATTATTCTATGTTGTGTACCAAACTCTGGTCCACTGAGTTGTCTGCACTGAAATACTCAAACAGGTCAGCCTGCTGTACCCTTACTGCGAATAAATAAGATATTGCAACTGAACACAAAATAAACATTTGTTGTGAATGAAGGAAGTAATGTCTCACCGGTCCAGGTTTATACAAGACACGTAATCCAGTACCAGGTGGTGGCTGTCGTATCTTATATCTGCAGGAGTCCACCCCGGTGTTTTTGAGGGAGACGGTGTAAGCAAAAGTATACCCCTCCCGGAGGACCCCGTAATCTACCTCCTCGGGTAATAGGTTCAGACCACGTAACTGATTGAGCTGGTTGCGTCCTTTCAATGTGGCTCCCATAACAACAGTGTTCTTCACATTCCGTCGGACTGGGTCCTCCACGATGTGGTACTGCAGATTACAACACAATAATAAAATCACAGACCAGGGAAATATCGGTTTGATATTTTGATAATATTCTTGGAAATTTGGATAACAATATTTTGAAAATCAAAAATCTATATCTGAGACACCAAAGCCATGAACAAGTGCCTGGTATGATTGGATATACTTCAAACTTGCTCATCAACTTGAAGTCACTGGATGACAAAACCAAAATTCAACTGCATAAATTCTCTAAATCACAGATTTGTACTTTAACTACAATATCTCTGCAACCGGTGTATTTACATACAGTAAACAACATTTTGCTGTATATTTTGAGCATTTTCATCCCCTAAAATCACTCTGGACCATTGGGGTCCTGATTTACGCAGGAAGACAAACTCACAACATTGTTGGGTGAAGCTCCTGGCCGACCTCCCTGGATAGAGGCAGGTATATGTACAGGCTCTCGTCTGGGCTGACCCATCACATCTACAGCCAGACTTCTGGTTAGGATGAGCTCACTGTCTGCTGATGGCAGCTCCATCCTATCAACTAGGTACAGAATAGGGGAACATTGTTACGGAGGAATAAACAATATACTGTAAGATTAGTATTTACGATGAATTCTGAAATCTATTCAAAGCCCAAATAGCAGCCTTCTTACATGAAAACATCATTCCCTTGTTGTATATTAAGGAGTGCCTTATGACTGCAGGACACTGAATCTAAAAACCTTGGTAGTGTGCGTATAAAATACAAAAATTGTTTTTTTCAAATGTTGAGTGTTTCACTAGGTGTGAAATAGGGGAAATAAAAAAATATTTCCTTTTCCAAATGATTTAATCTCTTTTACATTATGAACAAATTAAACAACAGATAATTTCCAAATAGCAGACAAATTTAGTTCTGCAGTAGATACTTACTCTCTTCCTCTGGGTGTTCTTTGATACTGGGGTAAAATGCTGTAGAACTCTCCCTGTAAGTCTGACGGGGCTCTGTGGGGGTCTCGGCCAGACCAGAAATATTGGACCGAGTCGGGGTGGGGTTCCCTGGGGGGAAAATGTAATATACAACATTATACAAGAGAATCTACACCAGGGACTGACCTTATCAACAAATATTGCCAAAGAAATCATCAAATGCATGCTGAGATTTCACTCACAGAAAGCTCTCTCCAAAAACTCTCCCCACGATGAGGATACGATGATACGGACAGAACAATTTGAATTAAGAGGATCACATATTAACTTGATTATGAGATGAATATTCCCACTAGAGAGAAATAAAAGACATCCTGACCGAGCACTCAAGCGCGGCTGGAATTTGTATTCCTTCTCTTCCAGAGGGAATTTTTATCCCTTGATCAAGTTAATATGAGATTCTTTTCCTCAAATAATTTAAATTATTACTATAATCAGTATTCTATTGAAAATAACGACACTCTGAGAGAAACCTTGGTGAAGCGGATCATGCCCGAATCGAGCATCGCCATGGTCGTACATGCTCATTCCATATACATGTATGAGAAGAATGATCCCAGCACGTTGTCCCAGAGTATTAAATATGAATTTAGCCAATCAGGAGAAGAAGTGATCACTGGTCAACTGGATAAACCAGAAACTTCGAATATAATAATACTATCATATTAGACCACTAATATAAAGAATATAGAGATGTATCCTGTACCTGGTCTGTCTGGGATGGCTCTACTGCCATGGGACGGTGTTGGATTCTTGGGTCTAAGAGGGGCTGGAGAACCCTGTCCTGTGGCATGTGCTGGAGTGGGGTTCCCAGGTCGGAGACCAGAAGGTGTCAAACCTGTTCCCATACCTAATCAACAAAAACAAAGAACTGATATAGGACTCAAAAGCTACACAGACACTTCACAAATAGAAACAAAAATATTAATCACCAAACATTTGACTATTTAGTTTTGAAGTAATATTGGATATCTACGGACACAATTATCTCCTTTATTGTGATAAACTGCAGAGTTGTCGCCCTTGATGTGACAAATGAACGAAGTTGTTTCCCTTGGCCTTGTTTTCAGAGCGAAAGCTTAAGAATCCTTGTTACTGAATATTTAGATAAGAAAAACAATTCTGGTATAGATAAAAGGATAATGTCACCTGCTGGACTCTCTGGTAGTTCAGTCACTTTGGTCTGACTGTGGAGAGGAGGGGAACCAATGGACATGTCTGTGTTACTCATTCTGGAGCCCTGAGCTGAAACACGGACAAATCGTTGGTCAAATATTATTTTTAACACATTGCTCAATAACACTTGAATTCCTTATATTTGAATTTCACCAGTCTATAGAACAACAGAATACCTTTCTCATCATGTACAGGCAGTTAAAAGTGATCGTTTTATCGAAATCCCTTCAAGAAACTGATAGCTGTTGTCATGATAAGTATGGTGACATTTATTTTCTGCTGGTGTTTAATGTTAGCAGAAAAATGTAAAAAACAATATGGATTCAGATTTTTCTTTGCATTACACACAAATATACACAGGTAACATTTGATTAAGCAGAGAAACTCCATCAATGTTGGAAACACTGGTAAGTTTGGTGATTTATCACAGTAATCGAAGAAATGAATCTGCATTTACTCAATATTGTAGACCACATGTATTTGCTGTATGCCTTATCTTACCCTATGATATTAACCAATCACATTCAGCGAGACATGTAGCACTCTCGCAATGGCAAGATTATGTCTGTGTGACGCAGTAAACGCAGCAAATCAAACTATTGCAGTGGCCAATTATCCACTGCTTGCAGGGTACCCAAACCTATTTTTCAGATGTAATAACTGAAACTGTATGTTTTATCTGCTATCTAATAGGAAATCATACAAGACCCGCATGTCCTGTCATTACTTCCAAACCAGCAGAGAGTAACGTACCATACAACTGAGGTTGTGAGGCATTTCTTTCCTCAGGGGACTGATCAGAGGTCCCAGTCTCACTGCGTACTGTTTCTCTACCCAGTCTGGGCTCCACTGATAACCCCTTCATCATCTCCTCCATGTCTTTGGCCTGATCATATCAAATAGGAATCAAGCAATGTGGTCAAGTTAACATAAGTGACCAATATCAGCGAATCCGTTAACAATAGCGCATAATGGCGAATGAAATACCATCTGTCATACAATGACCAAGCGAGTTGTATGGAAAGTTACTCAGTCGAGAGAAGTTAAATAGAGAGCCATTGAAAAGAAATAAATATCGTAAGGCCAAAAAAAAGAGACTTTTGTTTCTGGTGATGCAGCTTTTTTTTGCAAATTCTAGAATAGCCCCAATTTATAGGGCAGTGATACACAATAAAAAAATTTGCGAAAAAAGTGTTGAGAGTCCGGATTCAGAACCATTTGCGAATTGAACAGAAAAAAACTGAAGCTCAATCAGACTGATTCAACTACATCCACTGACATCCACTGACAGTGGTCGATTCCATCAATCAATGTACCTGCGTGAGAAGAAAAGCTTTGCCGAGTTCACTCTCAAAGTAGGAGGGTATTTTCCGGTGTCGTAGAGCCTCCCGGCCTTCCAGCTCCTCCCTCTTCTCTCGCTGGTCTCGCTCCCAGTCTGCTTTGGACCGTTTGGGTTGTGGGGTGGGTGGGGGACTCCGGTCGGTGGGTACTGTGGCCGTCTCATACACTGCCTTTACACTCACTGAGGTCAGATAATTGTTTATAGAACATTACCATATAATGATGGGAGATATTCCAATATACATATATATATCCATTACATAACTTACATTATTATACCTCATGTAAATTTGCAATGTTTTCATTGGTTGATAGACTGTCACGTGTTATTCTACAAATCGTGATGTTCAGCGATGATGCAGTCATATCTTGCCTGACGTGTATACGTCGGCCCGTTGGTGATATAAATTTATAAGTGAATGTGATTTGGTAATTGACTGAAATAAATTTGGCATCTTTTGAAAAGGTATGTAAGATCACCGAGAACGTTACTCATCCAAATTATGCGATTGAGTCTACAAAGAAGCCGAGATGGAACAGTCGATCTTGACACAGCATTTTGAAATCAACAACGGTCGCGCAGTGTTGAACATGATATGCCTATTCACATGATTATAAAGTCCCCATTTTATTCAAATAGGACATTCGGTATAATAAAACAACTATTGCATGTTATAGAGTGGGACATCACGATTTGTCAGCTCTCGACAAGTCTCAAGCTGACAAATCGTGATGTCCCACTCTATAACATGCAATAATTGTATATTGTTTTGTGGTAATAATATCTACAAGGTGCGTTCAGAAGTATTTCTTTTGACTATGGCATGCAGGATATACAAATCATTTATCTAGAATTGAAGTATGGCATCCATCTTTATGTAAATAAATGAGAACACACACACTGTCATAACATTTAGTTATAAGGAATAATGTAAAAATCGTTCTCTAGATATAATAATTGACTTATTGATGTTATGATGTTAATTAATATGAATCTTCCAACATGTTTAACAACAGCACTACTAACGTCACAATGAAAGGAAACACTTCTATACACATTGTAAAACCTAAAACACAGTGAGTATTAATACTGACGTTCAGAGATCGAAATCTATAACTGTGAAAGTCATGAAACAACATCACTGCCCATGTAAGGTTGTACCAAGGTTAGGCTCTGGATAATGCTTTATCATTGGCAATACCGCGAAAAATAATAATCAGAAAATAGGTATCAGCCAGGGCAAAGAGCAAAACAACTTTGAAGATGTTATTGTGCTCATAGAGGGGCATTTGCACACAAAAGGCTTCGCCTGTGAAAGTCTGTGAAAAAATAATACAGCCTTGTCAGTGTAAGCAAATGGCTCATTGCCTAACCTGAGCGTAACGGGACATGGATAATGACATCATTTTGTGCCTTCTGCGACTGAAAAATTTGATCTCAGGGCAGCCTATTCCTGGTCGAAACCAAGGCAACAAAATTGACCATAGTCGGAATAGTTTCAGATGTGCCTATTTCACACAGTTTATACCTGGGTCCATGTGTTTGGGTTGATGAGCTAAGGCCAGTGTCTGTAGATCAGCAGCGTGTATTTTCTCTTCTTCAGTACGAGGGTCCTGTACCTTCAACATCTCTGTGGCCTGATTCCTCATCTTTACATACTCCGCATATTCCTGGAGACCCTCGTGTAATCTGTCGGACAGAACAGACAGAGAAATTACAATACGTCACCGAATTCTTAAAGATGAAATAGAAATTAATTTTAATAACTAACTTTTCACATGTATACATAAAATTTTCACACACACATAAAATGTCCCACATTGGTCACATTGTCCCACAAACCCAGAAAACCCCCTTGGCTACAGGCCTGCTGTAATACAAATCTAGTAGAGAGAATCAACTATTAACAGTGCCTATTTTGATATATCATGATTACACAGCTATTAATGCTGCAGTGTGAAACACCCTGCCAGAAAATACTGGCTTGGGTGAGAATCAAACTCACGACTTAGGAGATACCATTCCACTGCTCTACCAACTAAGCCAACAAGTTCAGTTGGAAACAGCTCCATTATATTATAATTTATCCCTGAAGATGACTGCAATTATTAGTTGAGTGAGACGGTATCCCCTAAGTTGTGAGTTCGATCCTCACCCGAGCCAATACTTTCTGGCAGGGTGTTTCACAATGTAGGAATATGATTATATTATAATTTATCCCTGAAGATGACTGCAATTATGAATGCTGCAGTAGATTCTAAAAATAAGTTGTGAAAATAGTGCATTACTTACTTGTCTCTGAGGGTTTCTCCAACTGGTTTGTATTGTACCAACTGTCGTAGCTCCAGCGTATTGGGACACTTCAGGACCGGGAATCGAACGGTTGGCTTAACTGCTGCTCCTACACCTAAACCTTTACCCAGGTTAGTTCCAAACTTTGGACCATCTGTCTTGACTTCACTGGGTGGGAGGGTAGTCAGGTCCCGTGAGCGTATACCAGGGGGTATGATAGACTCCATATCATACTTCTTGAGCCATCGGTCTGAGGGTGTGCCCTCGTAAGGTCGCAGTATGGTAATACAGTTGGCCCCGGGTATGTCTGGCAAGGGGTCCTGTAACATGGCTGTGGATGCGTCCTGCTCCATTTTATCAAGGTACTCGGCCACGTCTTGGTATCTCAGTAACTCTGTGCCCTTACCATCACCGTGAATGATGAAGAATCGAGGGGCATGTTGTTTGAAGGACATCAGTCTCCGCTCTGTCTTCATGGGACTGTCTATACTACTGAGTTCTGACGGGGACTCTGCCGTCTCTATAGGGTTCACGTTACAGTCACCATTGTGTTTGACTGTGAAAACATTCCCGTCTGGATCCACCGTCTCACAGATCACGTCGGCATTGTGACGTAACACATACTGAATCTCTCTATCCGGCACGATCTGCTCCATGTGACGGTTAGGTCGGGGGTAGTACGTGGATGTTCCCTCGGGATCCACCTCAAACCTGCCCCCATCACTGTGATGTACCATGTAGTAACCATCGGGGAAGACGTTGATGGTGGTACCATTACCAAACACAGTCAGGTTCTCGCTGGTGTCACAGTTAAACTCTATAGTGGCGTAACTAGGACATTCCACCTTGATAAACTTCACCTGTTGTAACTCATATTGTGGCATCTCTCCTGTAAGACAAATTACAGGTGTGTCAATTCTATGTATGCACATCCCAGTTACCAACTAGTACAAAACAGAAACTTTATGAAAGAGAAAATACTGTTAAAGTTAATTGATTATCTGGAATCAGTTTTCACAGAGTATTAACCAGTTTCTGCAGTAATTCAAAATACATCAAGTGCTGAATGTGCGCAGACTTGAGTCAACGCAATGATGTAGACACAAGAAAACTTGCAGGCGGGGGGAAAAAATTATCTTGACAGATTCTTCTGAAAAGTGGTTGGTATATAGATTGTCGGAATGGAATTGGGGCTATGTTTTAGCCACATTGGATTAGAATTTCCTTGCATAAAATAAGAATGGCTTGATGAATTCTTCTGCAATTCATGCATAACTTTTCCAAGAATACCTCACTTGGAATTGCACTTGTGCTTCACCAGCTTGAATAGGCAGGACTTGATGGCCAGGTACAATATCAATTTTACATCAATCTGAATAGAGATTGTGGCATGCAGATCCCAAATATTTCAATTGTGGCAGATGGCAGGAAGTTTCACATTGCCCTCATAGACCTGCTCGACACAGGTAATAAATGACTTTCTGTTGTAAAAGCACAGCTACATTATTATTCTCATTCACACTATTGGGAGGATTCTATGTTCCTATGAAGTAGGCTCTCATTTGCAAATTGTCCGGTAATGAGTCAGTCAGTCCATCCGAATCCTTTCGTCGGCAAGATAAGGAAAACCATTGCCATTAGAACCTTGATTTTTGGCATGAAGCTGCATTACGGGACGGTTACCAGCAAGTTCTGAGCTGACCTACTTTTGTTGAAATTTCTGGTGATTTTGATGAAAATCACTGGTGATTCTGACTTGGGCAGTGTCCATCTCAACATAGGCAAGATTTCAACTGGGGGTGTGGATTTCCAAGAGTTCAGTTCGCGTCGGAGTCCTAATGCCTACCCTACTTCGTAGGTCCTGTGAAGTTAGTCACACTGCTCATGTATACAGATTTAACGCAAATTTCTACAGGATGTGACGTAACTGCAACCCGCAACTACATGCAGCTGGGGCAATTTCCACAGCAGGCGACATAGCATTGAAATAGCCCATTGCCATGTATCAAAAACGTGTCGCCTGATAACGTGATTGAGTGAGTGAATATGATTTAACGTCGCTTTCACAGTATTTCAGTCAGACAAAATATATGTGATCACTCTTTCTAATATCCCCTTCATATCTTGCATTTCCAGTTTCCAGAAGAGTGATTAAAAGCTCTCCTGGAGAAACAGTTGGGAGAATGATCACTCTCCTCAAAACAGAGAGATTGCTTTACATGTTGTGGTATCACACAGAATGGAAATAATTCATACCTGTTTCTACAATGTCTTCATTATTCACGGGTACCTGGTTCTCCCGATAGTACGTTGTGATCCTTGTACCGTCGCTGTGTTCTACAATTGTGGTGCCATCGGGGTAACTGATGGTGATCACATGGTCATCCCGCGTCGCCATGGACTGATTCCGAAAGAAAATGGAAGTA
The DNA here is from genome assembly GCA_036873755.1 of Hanleya hanleyi. Lineage (NCBI taxonomy): Eukaryota > Metazoa > Mollusca > Polyplacophora > Lepidopleurida > Hanleyidae > Hanleya > Hanleya hanleyi. Next base: position 61,554 of record JAVTVY010019760.1, on the reverse strand, counting down.
TCAAAAAATATTTATCAATTTCAGAAGCAAGTGACATCTGCAGAAAATGTTAAAATAGCATAGGAGAACCATTAACATGATGCAAAAGAATAGCTCTGTGTACATGACAAATGTCAATCTGGGATTTCCAATGTTGTGAACTTCATCCATAATTTTCTGGGTGGTTGATTTTTGTTTCTGCCTATGCTACAATATGGAGGCATGTCTTTAATCAGTGACAATTAAACTGGTATGCATTTTGTAAATATGCATCAAATTAGCCCACACTATTTGATGGGCCATTATACTCATCTTAATGAACATTTTGGCAACTTAAAAATCCAGAAATCGCTAGTTATAGATATTGCTCCATGTTGAAGCATAGGAACAAACGTAAATATACCACCCAGAAATTTACGGGTGAAGGTCACAGCAGGTCATACCTCACTGCACAAAGTCAGGTTATTGTTTTAGATTTATGAGTGAGCGAATGACTATGATTTAATGTCGCTTTGATATTTATGTTGGAAGAAAACAGATTAATGCTGAAACATCACTCACATATTGGAGCAAGAAATCTTAAATTTGGAAGAATTATTCTATTCACGCAAGTGATATCCGATGATTGTACACAATCTTTTAAAATATGATGGATCAGCAAAATGATGAGGATATAATAATGACATAAACATGATAGGAGTACTGACCTGTTTAGTTTCTGGATCGGAGGCAAGGCAGACCATGACAGGTTTGACGTTGACAGGCTCACAGCCATCATGAGACAGAGTTCTCTCCCCGCTAGGATGAGTCGTTACCCAAGCTGGTTTCTTCTCTGTACCCTCTTCTTCAGACTTCTCTGTGCTCACACTCTTAGCACTCGGCTTGGCATTCTTAACACCTAACAAATACACATTACGCAATAGTAGTATAGCAGTGTTAATAATTGAAAATGGTCATATAATTTTTTCCCTCAAGTGAACATAACATTCTATTTCAAACATGAAGAAATGATATTTGGTGTGGTGTATTGTTCAGCATGGAGCTAATATGCATATGAATTTTTGGGAGACAAAGGAATAAATTGGTCATCACTGGGATTTGAACCCATGACCCTGGCTAACACATGATGCTCTCAGAGCTATGTTGGCTCAGGTATTATGGAGGCTTGTCTCTGTGATGACCAACATTAATTTTATACTTCAAGTATGTAATCCATTCTCATTAAACATGTAGTGTACTGATCAGTGAACTTGTAAAACATGGATTTACGGGGAATTAATTCTTCCGAGAGTATTTCTCACAGTTCCCTGTTTACGGGGAATTAATTCTTCCGAGAGTATTTCTCACAGTTCCCTCATACTCACTTTTCTTGGAGCTTTCAGTGGCATCATCCTTGGTCTCGACATCCGTAGCCAAATCCTCGGGGGCCTCGATGTGGGGTGAGCTGCTACGACTGACAAGGGGAATGTGACCGTAGGATGTGGTGTATCTACTCACAGTGCCATCAGAGTATAGTACCTGTATCAATACACATCACATCATCAGTATAATACGAATAATACATTAAGCCATTCACCCAAAACCTGTAGTGAGCTCTTCAAACAAGTATATATTTTAACCGTTTTTCTTTTGTCGATTAGCAGTTTTCTTTTCACCAATTTGCCAGTGTGTTACCCTGCAGAACAACGTACAATACATATTAGCCCCTGTAGCCAATCAACAAGCTGGATTTTCCGTGTGATACACATATTCAGGACTGAAGATATCTTGTTCAACTGCTGCAGAGGTAATATACTTTGAAGACATATAATTTCACTATACGTGGGGTATCAGTTCCTTGAACAAGACAAGAATCAGTGTTTGTGAAATTGCATTTGCAGAATGACGCAGAGAATGTGTCTCGCAAGTCAATAGCTTGAGGAGTACAACTTATCTATTTGAAAGTGTCATTTGATTGTAGATTCTAAGAGCATTATCATGCAAACATTACTCACCTCTGTGGTACCATCCACCAAGTGTTTAACGACAGTGCCCTCTGTCGTCACAGTTCTGGACGTCTCTGTTAAGGCATACTTCTTTCTGATTGATTCACATGGCTGCTGTCCCTTTGTTTTGAAAGGGTAGCTCATCCTTACCAACAGTCTCCTTTCATCTTCAGATGATGGCATAACACCTGCACGAAGAATTGATTGATCAATATTTTGTTTCATTAGATCAGAAGAATTGATGATAGTCTTCTGATTCTAGTTTGAGCGATATTCCAATGGGATTCTCCAGCTGAAGGCAAAGGGGAGCAAATCTTGTAAACCATGGAGCACCAGTGCCTTCTATCTCATTAAAATACTGTATCAGGATATGACTATACATCAATGGAAGTATTGTTTTTCAATGAATTAGAGGGCACAGGTGTCTCATGGGTTACAAGGTTTTCTCCCTTTGCCATCCGCTTGAGAATCCCATTATCATAGCTGACATGTTCTCTGCCAAGCAGCCTGTCTGAAAGTGCATCTTGCTACACAAATTCTCTCGCCAAGACTCTGTAGTGAACTCGGCATATTAGGTCAGCTTTATGTAAAATTCCAAATTGTAGCTGAAATTGCTGTACAAATATTATATTTAGGAACATATGTAACTGCTGTTCACAGTTTGACCTCCTTGAACTTTGAAAATAGGTCAAGGTTAGTATGGAGTGAACTTGACCTAGAAACCTTCATAAGGCAACATAGTGCCCAAGATCGAGACTCTTCTCTGCCTCAATTCGTGTTTTAGTTATTGTGTTCCCAAACCCGAATGCGGCAGTCTGAAGTACCCATACATGGTGGTGGAAAATTGTATGCCTATGAAAACTAGTTTTAGGATAAGAAGAGCATGTACACTTACCGACAGAACTCTCCAGTGAATATTTGACATTAAGTCCATCAGGACAGGTGACATATAGCTGTTGGAATGGTTGTACAGGCACTGGCTCTTCTTCTTTCACTTCCTCCTTCACGTCATCCTCCTGTGTTAAGTGAATGATCATATCCAATGTCATCACACATCGGAGTAAAAACATGGGGTCATTCATATTATAATTGTGGTATAGAATCCAATGTCGGTATTTCTTGATAAATGATGATCATGAGCTTTAAACTCCAGATAAATACTACTGACATGCAGCATAATGTCTGGGGGGTGTACAGACAGATTATAAAAACTGTTTTTTGAGAGAAAATTTTATACAATAATAGTAATGACATTTAGAAAGTGAATTCATATTAATAGCTGAAAATATTTATTATGACACTGTCTTGGTGAAGGATAGATTGATATTGCTGGATAGGTGGTCCATGTGTCAGAGTGATTTGAACATATGGCCTTCCAAGTACGACACCAAATCCAGAACCAGTACCAGTGCTTCACCACGGAAGTGCCCTCATAATAATAACCAGATATTAATACAGCACTAGTACCTGTGCTTCAGCATGAAAGTGTCATCCTAACTATTGGTATATTAAGAAAAAAGAGAAAATTTTGGGGCTCCACATACACATACTCCACATACTCTAGTTGGAGCGAGACTTAGTTTAGGAGATAGAGGGTGGGTACAGAAACGGTGGACAGAAAAATATTAAATCCAAAAACTTCAACAATTTTCTTTAGTTCAGATGGAACAGGGACATGGACACAAACAAACATCAACAGATTTCTAAAATTGAAATTTAGCAGCTGAAAGGACTGACCTGAGGAGGTGGTTCCGGAGAGGCAGGTTTATCTTTGCCGCCCTTCTCTTTCTTACCCTTACCAGGGGAGTTCTTAGGGTCAACCTGTGGTTGAGGACTGGGGCTGGTCATAGGGTGACTCACACCCGACTCGGACTCCTCATTCTTCCCTATAAACACATGACAGGAACTCTTAGAAATAGTTATATGTCATGAAGATGGACAGTAAAACACCAAGAACAGTTTCAATGAGATCATTTGCTCGACATATGTTTGCTAACAATATGAGAGAAATTTCTCATGTTTCATGAAAGGGTAAAGTAGATCAGTATTTCACACAAATAAGACATTAAAACATCGAAAGCAGGCAAAGATGTTTTACCTGTACTGTATGTTGGTTCAATATAACTGTTCCCCAACAATCCTGTAGGATTTGTTCAAGAGAATATTTACCACACAAAATGAACACGACTTACCATCCTCAGCCTGTCCTGCTGCACCGTATGTACTGAAGGCCAGACACATACCATCATTGAGCTGAGCAAACACTGAGCCAAACGCACTGACACACGGTTTATCAGGGGTCTCTTTCAAGGCACTGCTCTCAGTTACCTCCCCTGCACCACCACTCTCCTCTTCTCCTCCACCTGTCCTTTCACTACAGGCCTCTGGAATACAATAATCAACAAATCAACAATGTATCTAGTTATTCTCCACCAGTCATTTCACAACAAACCTCTGAAATACAATAATCAACATTATACCTACTTATAATAAATACAGTCAACAGGAACAGAATATATAAGGAAAAGAAATTGTAAGGGATATTTTCTCTCTCAACCAAGCAGGACTGTAGGGAACAAAACTGTTCCCTGGAATGTTAGCTCTTTCCCCTTCCCAACCCTTCACTCTCCCTTCTTAGCAATGTTTCCATTCGATTTGTAAAGCCTAGTGGCCCCTGATTAGGAAGCTGAACCACCTATAAGGAAATCACTAAAAAGTTCTCTTGCATCATATTGAACATGAGATGTTGTTGAAGGTGGTTTCCATATTTCTTTCTTGGTTCCCCAAGGCTGTGAATAACTGACATACCATCCTTCTCTGGTTTGTTCTCCTCTAGTCTCTGTACTGCCTCCTCTCTCTCCGCCTCCCTCAGTTCCTCATCCTCCTCCTCTTCATCCGCCTCACGAGGGTCCAGAAGGTGAACCACGAACACGTGACCATCCTTCAATACCGAACTCTCCACACTCGTGGTACCTTTTGCAGCAAACAGAATCAAGTCAGTTTATGGAATACGGTCCATGGAAACAGCAGAAAAAAATGTGCTCCACTTGTTTAAGAAAATATGCGTTAGAAGTCTATGTCCACTTGCTAACTATACCACTTGTGCATCACATAATTGAGTTAATGAATTACCTGAACACTTACAATTGTTCATTATAATGTTTTCACCAACAGGTAGAAGTCTTTGTTTTCCTGTCATTCATGTTACTCTGAAGTGTACATTTCTATGCCACAGTCTGGTTTTCTCCACTTAAGCTGACAATGACACTACACAGCAATGTAACCCAAACTTTTCTCCAATTTCTATGATGTACATATACAGTGAAACCTGTGAATACTGACACCTGGGTAAACTGCACAACCTCTAAATACCAACATTATCCATGGTCCCAATACGTAAATTTTTGAAGCTTGATAAACCAGAACCCAGTCACCATTGACACTATAATCTGGTCCCATGCATGGTCGGTATACACAGGTTTCACTGTATTGCATTTGTAAGTGAGTGAGTGAATATGATTCATGGCGCTTTCAACACTATTTCAGTCATATCACAACGTTTGGTTCCTATTCCTTTTCACACCTGGAAACCACACGGTTATGATCCTATTCCTTTTCACACCCAGGAACCCCACAGGTGCCCCAGTTATGACCAGTTCTTGACCAGTACCAAAGTACCAGACTTCTAGTGTCTGCTTACCTTGCACAAACTCTGTTTTCTGTACTTTGATCTGTCCACCGTCTGTGGGGAACATGGATGAGGTTATCCCTGACACATGGATCAGATTGTTACCCATGTCGTATCCTGTGAACTGTGGAAATAACACAAGAAATATAACATTACGGATCTGCATGCAAGAAAAGCACCGAAACATAGTTATCGTTTTACTCCTCTGGATATAAGTTTTATCTTTCTCTCTTGTTAGATCAGTCTTCAAGAGAAATGCTATGTTCAACTATGTGTTACTGCACAAGCTGTTGGTAGATGATTTCCAAGCTAGTTAAGTGTATTTACCGGCCAGAATGATTCCCCCTCCTCTTCTATCTGCCCGTCCTGAGGCTCAGTGAGACCTGCTCCATCTTTGGAAGTCTTAGACTTGGCACTTCCTCTAGAGGTGGGGCGCTTTGATGCTCGACTTTGTTTATCATCGTCTTTTGTCTGTCAAATCCAAAGTGAAGAGATCGTAAACAAAATGCATGCTTTATAGCGCTGTTTTAAAATGCCACAGTGAGAAGTCATAAAAATTGTACATAGCAGTCTGTAATACTGAAGTACATATATAGTGACACTGATATATCTATATATCTAAACAATTGTGCAAAACTGAATGGAAATAATATCAACAGAAATACAGTTTACTGATAATCTTTACCAAAAAGTATTCTGTGGAAGAGGAACCTATCATAAATAAACATAATAAATGAAGTAAAATGGTATGTCAGAAAACTAATGGAGATGAGAGAAGGAAGAATATAAACTGGGTTATGTGAGAGAAAGACTGCAGATTTAGTAGAACAGTGGATATCACAGTATTCCCATGTTGAAATTCTCAGACAGACAGTATTAGCAGACAATAGAAGGTGGTCTATGACACTAACTGACTACTGGTGAAGCTTAAAGTAACCCATCAACGCTGAATATTGCAAAAAAGCCTACCACCCCAATACAACTAGTTCTGCCATTGATGGAAACATAATTGCAGAAGCACAATCACTCTGAATAAATATTAAGTTATAATTATCACCCTCTACTTTCAATATCAAAGTTCTTCGGAGTCAATTAAGAGTGACTGTGCTTCTACATTTATGGCTGGCTCAACAGTGGATTATCAAGATACTAGAAACGTTCTCTATTGTGAATGGCTCAGTGACCATTCTCTGATGTGAAAAAGTAAAACAGTTTTCTAACTAATATCTTAAAGCTCCTGCGGCTCCTGTAAAATTCTAGGGAAAAGGAAAGGATATGTGATGGTTATATATGAAACGCTCCTTAAGCTGTTACGTTTTCTGATGTCAAAACTGTGCCGTTTTGGAAAAGCTTACCGTTAAATGTGACGCAAAACAGCCGGATGTTTGAAATGGGATTTAGGTCTGTTAATGGCTTTTTGTATACAATCCAGCATGGATTTTTGAATATATCTAAAATATGACACCTTGAGCCAAAACTGGTTTAATGTTTTCAATGCCCCCATATCTGCAGTGACATTACACTGAAATATACATAATTTAGATACAGTGAAACTTGGGAAAATCGACTGAACATGGGACCGATTTTCTCCATGAGTCAGTATTCTGAGGTTTCATTGCATATTAAAAAATCCATGCTAAATGTACAGAAAAAACCCCCAAAAAACCCTCCCAAAAACCCAGATGTTAACACTGTTTCACGTCAATGTATATAACTTTGGTATTTCTTTTGTACAAAACACAGCTAAAGAAAGTTTGCCTATGTAATGTCACATATACTTTTAGAGAAAATTGAGCATGAGTGAGGACTACAAGGGCAACTAGAATGATTGCATGAAATCTTTCTGTACTGCGGCATTACCTGGGTAAATTGCACACTCTGAAACATTATAGAAATAATTCAAACTAACATTACTTCTATAAGGCCGTTGTCAGTTAATAGGTTGTTTAGCATGACCTTCTCCTGTCAAAACATACATGCTAGATGCTATAATTATTAATTATTAATTATTGAAGGTAAATTTTCTACCATGGACTCATTCCATATCAAATCAAAATAATCTCCCATTAGCCTGTTCCATAAAGCAAATCAACAGGACAATGTGTGTAATTATTCTCTAAAGAGACATTTTAAGTTTGCTTTAATTTAATTAAAACATTCTGTAAATAATTATGGTAGATTATAGTAAAACTTAAATGCACACACATTGTGTGAAAAAAAATCAAGGGAAACAACTCTTACTTCAATGTGACTACTATAAAAGATATCTTACATAACTTATTACCTGAATTTTCAGCGTCAGGAGTCCCCTCTTATTGAAATCTAATTTTATTTCTTTTACACTGACTGAAGATAGGGATTCTCTGTCCAAGGCAACGAATTTTGTATGTCCGTCGTCCTTAAGCTGTACGAGAATTTTGATGTGCACGTCGACAGCATGTGTTGTAGTTGTTGTTGTGGGGACTGAAGACGTGAAGCGCTCGACCACTTCGCTCAAAAGCGTTTCATCAGAGAAATGGATGGTTAAATTAGGCACGATGTACCGACTGGTTGATGAGGAAACAACTGATCCATTAACCAAAACCATGAGGACTTGGGTACACAACCGTCTAAACTGCCGGAGTTCTAACTTTACTGCAACGTGCCCGACACGTGGGAATCCCCGCTAGAGATGCATGCCGGGATAACGACTTCGCCTCGTTTTAAAAGAGCGGGCTTCCCCCAAGAATGTGAACCAAAATGGCGGATTTTGATCACCTCCGCGGTTGACGGCACGGTCAGATCATTCGTTTTCATGGATTTGCTTACTTATTTTTTTACGGCCAATAATTACTGATAATTAAAATACATGCGGCATTATTGATCTCCAAAATATTGATGCGGGCGGGTCATGCGAAACAACCTATCAACTGACAACGGCCTAATTCAAATACCAAGCGGAACAGAGTTGAGTTGAATATCAAAAGATTATCAATGCCTAAAACTTGTCAATTACACAGCAATATAATTACAGTGCAAATGCAACAAGAAATGAAATCAAACAAATTCAAGCCACTAAATTATTTGCTCTCAAAAGGTAAAACAATTGACTGAATATGAGAAGTACAATGAAACCTGCGAAAATCAACCATGCTGCAGACTAGAATGTCTGTTCATACAGTTTATGTGGGCTCAAATTGATGGTGACTGGAGTCTACAACACTGGAACAATGACAATGGTCAGTTTTCAAGGGTTTGTTGATTCACACAGGCATCTGTAGATAGTTTCACTTTTATAAACCTTTCAGGTATTTCTCCAAATTGTTTTGTACCTTCTTGCCCGATTTTCCACTTTTCCGGTCAGCCTTTTGTTTTTCCATCTCCTCTGCTTCCTCCATAATTCTGTCCTGTTCTTCCTGCCAGGCCTTGATTGATGTGTTTCTCAGATATATATTCTCTGCTGACCCCGGCCGCTCAACGCTGCTAGTTCGGGAACCTTTTGGGCTCTTTGGTGGACCTGTTTGAAAAATGGCCAATAATCAGAATTTCCAATGCTATAAATAAAACAAATTGTGTAGATGAAATATTGGCGATACACTATACTACATACACTAATACAATGCAATATATGATCAGTGCCATGAAATCTATATTATGAACTATTTCCATGTTCTACAACAAAACTTTCTTCAAATGGATGGGTTACCGCCCTTGGTGGGATTAAATGAATTACCTCCCCTGATGTGATTAAATGAGCTAATCCCGTTGATTTGACAACTTGCAGAGTTTCAAAGCATAAAAAAAGCCCCCCCCCCCAAAAAAAATTGGACTATTTTGCACATCACTGAAACAAAATACAGTAAAGTAAATAGAGCAAATCTCTCCACAGTATGATTATGTAGTGATTACGTACTGCCTGACTTTTTGGGAGATTTGGCCCTGGGTTTGCCTTTTTCAGCAGCCTTGGCAGCACTTGACTCATCCTCTCTCATCTTCTCCAGTTCAGTGGAGAGTTGCTGAGCCTCATACTTGGCTTCCTGTTCAGCCACCCAGTCAGCCACAGACTCGGAGATGTACTCCAGGTAATTCCTGTATACAGACAAGATGAAGAAGGGTATAGAGATCTCCATAAAATTATACAAGAGACCCCATCAAATTGAAAATTCTGCTTAATCGAATTGGTTGTTAAATGCAAAATCCATCTCTAGCCGCATATCTAGGTCCATTTGATCGACTACATAGTCTGGCTGAATGCATACACTTTTCTTGGACAAAAGTTCAAGTACATAAGGTTTGCACCGTACAGTAAATGTCCGCCATTCTATCAGAACATGATACGGATGAAAGCAATACCTATAGTTAAATTTAACGAGCTGTTAGAGCAATATTGTCCGGTGCAGAGAAGTCTCCTATCATACCAAGATTAACAAATCCAATCATACCAAGATTAACAAATCCAGAAAACTATCACCAGTTTCAGTAGAGACAGACCTGTACAATTACTATCATTATTAGATTTAATGTCACAATCAGCAGTATTTCAGCTTTATAGCGCATTTATAAAGAGAAGGTATTGAGTACAAACCTGAATCCGAGGTCACAGTGAAGTTCTGTATGCCAGTCTACATGGCTTTGTAACTCTGTGTTATGAGGATTATGTAGTACCACCATCAGGGAGTGGTCACGCTTGTGGTAGTATGTGTCCATGTAGGGCAGAGTATAGGAGGCTTCCCTTAACACCTGAAACAGATCAGGACTGTAAGACAATGGCTGGATTATCTCCCCTGCTGTGATTAAATGAATTACCTCCCTTGATGTGATTAAATGCGCTAGTCCCCTTGATTTGATAACCATCCAAATTCCCAATTGACACCAGTAGGGAGGAGCAGTTCTGTTGATTTTGAAGTCAGCGAAAGCAATTCAAATTTAGGGAGACTCTTAGTCACTGGTGTTATGTTTATATGTGCACAAGTTTGGGGAATAAATGAATTAATTTTGAAGATATTCAATAGCCCTTCACAGGGATATGGACAATACTGACGATGAGTAAAAGGGATCATCATCACCTATATGTAGCTACCCTATCCTGGAAAAAGGGACAATGACCCTTCAGTAAGACTGGACTAGCTAACCACTAGGATAATCCCACCTGAAGTAACACAAGAGGTTCATAATGTTCAGCAAAACACCACTGGTCCAGGTTCCTTTTCTGGGCATCTATGATCTCAGTCATACTCTGTTCTGTGGATTTATCTGGTTCATCCTCCTCACACCCCTCTTCATCAGAAGTGGGCTTGACTGGCTGACCTCCATCATCCTTCTCAAAATGAACTGAAGAAAAATTGTGCAGGATGAAAAAGCTTTATAATCCCAAAAATGAAGATTTACTAAAGAAGAACAGCCGAACAGTATCACATAAGGCGAGGGTGCCCCACAGCAATGTGAAGGTAGAGCTATTTTGAGCTGCTTTGATGTGATAACTCAGACAGTAGTAAATCATACCAGTAATTATTCAAAATATGAAGCAGATTATTACTGGAAACCTCATGGCAATGAATGCAAATTTTCAAATTAAAAAATATAAAAACTGTAAACATAAATAATTGGGGTTGACCCTAAAATTGCTAATTATTTTGTGTAGGTAGGGTTATCTCAAAGACAGACATTTTTATGGATAACCAAATCTAACATAATCCTATCAATGACTATTCTCCTACCCATATATTAATATTCAGTTCTAACTTGCTGAATGTATACTTTTCCAGACTGGAATCTGTGGTTGTCCATACTCCAGAGCTATATGTGACAGTGCAGACTGTTTTACCGCAACTGTTTACCTGAGTTACTCCTGGAGTGATCTCTCTTCCCTGAGCCTGATCGGGAGCGGTTACGTAGAATTCCCAGGTGTTGACTGTCTGATGACTCAGGACGGGATTTATCAGACTCCGAATCCTCCTTCTTCTCCGGGTCCGCAGTTTTCTCTTTCTTCTCAGTACTGGAACTCTTCCGACGAACCTTATCACCTGTGAGTAAATAGAGAACACACCAAAGGAGGTGTTCGCTTTAGATGGATATTTTTCCCTTCAGAGTCGCTCTCTGCGGCTCTATTGTCTCGTTCTGAGCCGGCCGGTAAATTGTGAGGTAATGCTCAGGTATTCCCCAACTCTTTGTCAGACAGGCGAGGCCAGTCTAATGGGAAATTCTGGTTCATATTCTCATACGGTTACCATTAGTATTTTCATGAGCGACCCAAATATTTACGAACAATAATCAATTATATTAATATATAAACCGACTCGAAAAATCAATGCCAAAAGTTCAGCGAAAAATTCAAGGAAGTGACTGCAAAAAACAAAAACATATTGGCACATGCATAATCACTTGGGAAAGCAAGAGTCACCACTTGTTGAGGGTCATTTCCTTAATAAAGGCCTTGATATAAGACAAGTTTAACCTTATAACTTTTCAATTCATAGTTACAACTTTCCGCTGCCCTACGACGAAATTATATATGTGTAACAATTAATTTTTTGCTCTGCTGGATCGTCAGAATATTCAAATACTGAACAAGTGGTCTGACTCTGTGTGTGGAGTTGTTTGTGTGCAATTCTGTTCACAAATTATAATAAAATAAGGGATTATGTGCGTTAGGGGTTCACTGTCTTTATTTCACGTCACTATTGCACTTTAAAGTTCAAAATGAATATGGGAGAAAAAAATGAAAAAATGAAAAAAATAAATAAATCGGGGATTTCGGGATTCGAACCAAAATTTTGGTTTTCTTCTAATCTGTAGTCCGACACTGTAACCATTCGGCCAGGCAGCTGTTACAATTATCAACTAAAGGAATCATGTGCCGAATGGCGGTGAACTACACCCTTTCAGAGCATTACGAGCGTTTTGACATATTTCAATATTATGAAAATATGACATCTTTAACCAAAACGATTCTTCAGTATCATTTTGGATCAAACCTACCGTAATTCGATATGTAAGACTCGTTCTGGCTAAAGGTGTCATATTTTATATATGAACGGAATTCCCTTCAAGAATATCGCCAAAAATTGCAAAAACAAACAAATGCTTATTTTCTAATACTCGTAATATTTTTTTGACAAATCTCTTCTCGGTGAAAACTGAGAATATGAAAATTCAGTACTTTCTCTCTCAAGCTAATAACTTTTAAAGTAAACCAGAGGAAATTATATTTTCGGTTTATAAACGCAACACACTAAGGAAAAAAATACGGTCAAACCGAACACCTCCTTTACCATCATGCAGACTTGCAGCAATACTTGCTATTCATCCCTTCATGGCTGTGGATAATGCATCACTTTGGGGTGAAACTTTGCTACATCCTGATTCTTCTAAAATGCAATGTCGTATTGTGACATTGTGCAACAATCAGATTGACGAGAGCATCATTATATTAACAAAGGATGGCATGCTTTACATGACGCCACCTGGAGTTACAATAAAAATGTTGACTTGAATGTGGATATCTCCAAGTACAACATATCATATCGACCAGGGTGATCTATCATGCCGCTGAGCCAAATATTGAAATTCCTGGTCTTCTTAACTCATTTTTAAACACTGTTTCATCATGCCCTAACTATTTTCATGTTATCGAGTTAAAAATTCACCCCACGGCACATTGCATTATGGAATACGGTAAAATAGGTAAAGAAAAAACGTATTTCATTTTTGTCCAGAATCATAACATAAATATATATGGTAATGTTGAAATGAGGATTTCCTACCAGATTTGGATTTTTTCTTGTTTCGAGATCTGGACTGTCGCTTCTCTCCGGACTCGGGATCATCAGCCCCAGATGACTGCTCTGCACTGCTTGATCTGCTTGGAGATGGGACAGGTGATTCACCACTAACAGGGGTGGCAGGTCGATCTGGATCTGTACCCAATAATAATTATTATCATTATAGCATGGTTATCTCAACATGAATTCCTTCACATGAGTGATATTCGTATTCTCTCTTACCTCTTACTTGTAGTGGCCAAGTTCCCGGTTTGAACCAGTGGCATTGGACCTAAAAGTTGAATTAGTTAAGCTATTGAGCTCGAGGGAAATTCCAGCTAAAAGCTAATACAGGTACAGGTGAACTTGCTTCCTACCATATTTCTCCTATCACCAATAAATACCATCCTCTTCCCGAACAACCATGGGACTAGCCCAACATACTGCTCCATATCCTTTCACAATCCAGCCCATCCCCTCAGTAACTCAACTCAACAGTGAGGTCATCATCCACGACACTTCTGATAATATCTCGACAACCTAATGATTGACCCACCCCACTCCCTTTCCCATGAAGACCTTGCTCACAGCACCAATGTGGTAGGGTTTGTACCACTGACTAGTCATGAGCTAAAGTAATATTTCCACTAGCTGCAAACTAGTACAGGCACTGGTGGACCAGTGGACTGCCACACCTTTACCTGCTATCAAATGCCTGATTAGAAAGAAAATAATTCCACGTGACATGCTAGTGTTGACAAATTGTCGAGAAGAATAGGAGAGTCAAAGCCTTACTGTCATCTTTGGTTTGATCAAATGCAGTTGTAACGGTTTCCTCAGAATATAGTGCCTTCTCAGCCTTCGTGAGCATGCCTTTGAAGAATGGGTAAGGGTCGTCCCAGGGGATATGGGTGTGTTCAGCTCCCTCCCCCTCCTTAGTGAGGAGAAAACCATTGGGGTCAGTACAGGACAGGTCCATAGATTCTAACACAAACTGTTTGAAGGCTCGATCAATTTCTGAAAGTAAATGTAACACAAAGTGATGGGTTAATGAGGAGCAGAATGACAATATATATATCTCCTGAAAACATAGAGATGATAAAATATTATCATCGGCAACTTTATGGACAATTTTGTTCTCCTTAGTGCAAATCATTATAATTGTAGATAAACTCAAAACTGACCGGGTGGTGTTAATCCCCCTGTAGAACAGAAGTGGATGAGCTCCTGAAGTCTGGCAGACCGTTCTCGTGCCAGCCTGGAGGTGGGGCGGGGCATTTCACGCAAAGACGAAAACGGCAGAAGTTCCAGCATCTTCTTCTCCACAGCCTCCGGATTGAACCCATATTTGGTGTCAAGATGGTGAGTTCTGACAGCAATGCTATCAGCCCGGTTCATTAGAACAGGCTGTTTAGGGGAGTCAGGTGGTCTCTCTGGCAAGTCAAATACCTCCGCCAGTGTCTGTTGGGATGACAGGAAATTGTAAGAAAACCAAACCCAAAATATTTATTAGCATAGAAAATTGATGATTTACCTAATATCAGATCTTCAAAACTGTATCTCCCTCATCAAACATATATCCTCAGAAATTTTGAAATGAAAGTGTTACAAGCAATAACTGAGAATGAAAATCTGAATGAGACAACAGTTTAAGTCAATCGAATCTGTAAACTGGAACAATGGAAAGTTTGTTTCAAGTGGCAGTCTTCTGAAGTTCTTACACTTCAATTTCCGATAACTGTGTAACTCTCAATAAGTTTAACATACATTATGTTCCTCTTCAGTAAGGGCCAGTTTGAAGACAACACCACTGATGTGAGAAGCAAGGGCATCGTTCAGTCCATCCGTTCTAGCAGGCACCTCCACCTGGCCGGGAGGGTCCCGATTATCCTCTGTAGCTTCTATCTGTAACCACGATTATGCCAGACAATTATCCACACAAGCAAACAGTGTCCAGTGATAAACACAGCTGATCCTATTTATTTCATTAAATTACTTGTCAAATAGGAAGTTTGATGTTCATATATTACACCTTATGTGACAATGATTAAGATATAGGAATATATAATAATATAAATATTGAGTTGCTTGAATGTTCAATGGTCAATGGCATATACTTAGTTAACAAGTCAGTCGATCTCTATAGTTACTGACCTGCTCCAGCATACAATGCATGATAAGCGGGACACTGACACTCTCCTGGGGTATGGTGTTCATCAGGTCATTGTAGTACCTCATGTCCACCTCAGGTAAACCAGTCGGAGGGCCACTTGTCACAACTGTGACAGGAGCGACAGGAGAATCTAAAAATTAGAAACAATAATACCGTAAGCACTCATATAACTAATATATAATATGTCCAAATGGCGACATGAGCAATGTCCGTGTCAGGATATATGATGTCACACAAAAGAGTAACTGCAGCCTTTCAAATCCAATACCCCTGTAAACATAACACTGGTGTGCTCATAATGTCAGTATGAATGCATCAATGTTAAGAATTTGAGACAGTCCTACACAAGAGCCACTGCTGCAGCTGTGGCAGCCCCTGTCTGAAATGAATGACCATTATAACATTAGTACAACTTGCATGGAACACAACATACCAGTAGTAAGTCAGTCATGTGACTACAACTGAAAGCGCAGGGATCAACTCTGCAACCTGGCATATCTACTATTAAGATAAATTCATCTCATGAATACATCACTTGAATAAAGTAGACCAATCGTACGGTTCAAATCTTGGCAGATAGTAACGTACCTGGAGCAGATGAGAAAGGTTGTCCACTCTCTGGGATATGTAACAGTCTCATACTCTCTAAGTATGCCTTGTACTGACGCTTAGAGTCCATTAGGTCATAAATCTGGCAGGCTACATCTTCAAACAGTGTTGTACCAAATGACAGCTTGAGTAAAAAACAACAAATAATAAATTTAATTCTAGTATATGTATGCGCCTAATAATATCAGAGTAAAAGGGACTTGAAGGATGCTCAGTCTGCCTTTTGTATGTCAACCTTGTTCCAAATGGCTAAAATTTATTTTCTTCACCATGAAAGCTCCCTTTTCTTAAAATAAAATGTGAAGATCACACTTTAAACATTTATATCTCAGCAACCAAAACATTGTGGGCTACAAGTCTTTAAATTATTCCTTCTTTGTGTTTGACATCAGATGTAATTCCAACATGTGAGCTTTACTATCTCATATCCCATAAAACATTGCGATCTAATACCAGGATGTCCTTCCTGGGTGTGACCTCTTTTCAACTTCAGCACAGTTATTTATCTGAACTTGATTTAAAGCAAATGTCTCTCCTACTATGACATACCTTTTGTTCAGGATCTTCTGGGTTACTAGGGATGATCAAGCCCTGTACCTCATAGTTGAGACGAGCAACATCATGGAGTTTGGACTCATTTGGCTGTTTCTGAAGAACAGGTAAGTACTCTGACCAAAACTTCTTCAACTCTTTCTTCACCAGTACACGACCATGCTTGGCTTCAGCCTCTGCAGCTGCAGTCAGATATATACATTTAGGTTCAAATCTACTGACATATTACAAGATGTATTTATCTATTTAACCACATCATGTGTATAGTACATATATACATAGAATTCACATTCTTGGATATTTCGTCTCTTTTACAATGCTGCAAATTAGAAAAAAAAATCCAAACCAAATATATACGTTGAAATTTAAAGTGCTATGTGAAATAAATATAAACATCTAAATAACTAAACGTGCATATATGTGACATAAATACCTAAGGTTTTCTCATCTTTCTCCACAGCTTCTTGGCCCTCTGATTGGCTCTTTGAAAATCTGGAGTAATCCTGGGAGGAGACCTTAATGACGCTGTCGACAAAGACACCAAGCTCGGCAAGTTGCGGGATGAGTTGAGGATTGGGAAACCCCGCTATCAGAATATAATGTTGGGGGCCATCATCTGGCTCATCATCTGAAATACACATCAGGTCTTACACTGTAGGGTGTGGGATAAACTGGCAGGCATGAAGTGCATATAAAAGGCCATATGAGTGCTTTCATGGGGCTTACTCATCAGCCTGGTAAAAAGTGCTGATTGAATCAGTCTCACTGAGGGATATCATTCCTGTTAATAGCCAATACCAGGCCTATCAAAACAGCCCGGTGCATCTTTCATATAAGTGTCATGTCACAAAACAATTGAGAAGTATAGTCTGCCTGGGTAAAACAATGCGTCTAGATGGGCAGCTTTTCAGTAATACAAGGCCTGAATATACTGATGTATAGATTCAAGTCAACACTGTCACCCTCAGTTATTCTGGATTGTAATCATCAGCATGCATTCTAACCCATGAGAGATAATATTGATTGAGGTACACCAGTTACAAACAAACAACATACTGTTAGCCAGCTTCAGGAAGTACGGTACTACTGTTTATTTACCAATGTATTTCTTGTCAAGATCTTCGTCCCCTCGTTTCTTCAGTTTGCTGCCTTCTTTAGCTGCTGCTGGCTCTGGGGTCTTTTTACCGCCTTTCTTCGGAGACTTCCCTCGATCTGCTTTGCCACCTTTTTCTTTCTCTTTGCCCTGCTATAAATTTTATGTTTTGAAATTTGATTAAAATAGGACTACACAATTGTAGAACAAATTTTTTGACTCTACTGTTCATAAGCTTTCAGTATCAAAGCATGAACTTAGCCTAGAACAAATTCAAGCAGTCAATGATTCGATACAAGTAAATGAAGATTACTTCGGAATAGTTATCATTTGAGGAGAATTCTAGATTATTCTGTTTATATTTCAGCAAACTCTTATAAAGAGAATCTTTCATAAATTCAATAGTGCATGTTTCATGTAAGCAAAAAATGCTTCATGTGAACAACAGAACAAAAATAACATGGCTTAATCAACACAAAAACACCTTTTGAGCATACCAGAATAATATCCGTGAAATTTGGGATACCTATTTCAATGGCTCTCATTCAAAGTGTCAATGTGACACAACAATTAAAACAAGTAGGATGAAGAAAACTGTTGAACATCATGGACGAAACATCCATGAACTATCACAGAGAACACAATGGATAAAACATCCATGAACTTTCATGGAGAACATCATGCAATGAACCGGTCTCACCTTTTTCTTAGATGGAGAAGATTGGGAACTCTTTAACACAAATTAGATGGGGAAAGCAAATTACAAATGGGCCACATATGATATTTCATTGTAAAGAGTTTATCTGTAGAGCTTCAAATAACTGAAAAACAATATTCACTTGCACATTCCCGGTTTTTTACAGTGTACAACGATAAATCCTCTAATAATTCAATCATAGGAAGTAAAATTTCCCTGCTTAAAATCAGGAGGTGAATTTGGTCCAAGATCATGCAGATAAACATTGTTAGGATTTTTTAGGGTGATCAAATCTGTTAGAACAAATGATTGGAGTTTGTCCACAAAATTGGGTGTGATTAAATTTTGATTAATAGGGTAATTGACTTGTTAGAGGATAAAACACATGTACATAGTTTATTAACACTGCTGTCAAATAGTCACAATTGTTGACGTGTTTCGTGATTGTTTTCACAATGATAGTTGGGTCACTCTGTGACAACATACTCCAGATTAGTGCACTGTACGGTGGAGAGGCTAGGTTAACTGGAATATAGTAGCAGAAACGATGTTGCTCAAACATTCCACTTAACCTAGCCTATCCACCGTACAGCACATTAATCTGTAGTACATTGTCACACAGTGTGGGTTGCAGGAAAGGAAACAAAACAATTACAGATAATAATCACACATGTACAGTGAAATCTGTAAATACCAACACCTGGGCAGGGATTCATACAAGTCACTTTTTACAACCAGTAATCAAGAGTAAAGTTCATTCAAAAACTCAATTCAAACCTTTGAATTTGACTAAATATTTTTAAGTTTTGTCAAAAATCATTGTAAATCATCGTAAATTTGAAGAAATAATCAAATTGAAGAAAATAATGAGAACTGAATACACTCATTTGAATAAAAAAAATACTCAAATTTTTTACTTGTATGAATCTCTGCTGGAAAAACCGACCAACCTCTAAATACCACCAATTTCATAGTCCAAATACTTGTATTTAAAGTATTTTGAACCTTGATAAAAATGGGAACCTGTAACAAATGACACAATGATCTGGCCCCAAGCATGGTTGGTTTACACAGGTTTTACTTTGTACACAATCATCAGTACCAATATTAGGATTCAAACACAAAACATTGGAGGAATTACTTCAAGCTGTCACACCACCATTTCACTCAAGAAAACTAAACTTTGCACAAATGATAATCACACAATAAATCACCACAAGGACACTGTATAAAGCAACCAATTACAAAATCTTCCACGTTAATACTGATCAGCAAATAAAACAACATATCCTATCATACAAAATTTATACAAAAGAACACGACAAGTTTCAGTACAGTTGTCTTCACTGGTTACAACATGTGAGAGACAATACTGGGATTGTCCAAACACTGGATACAACATACAAGTACCACAACCTAAATATCAATTTTACATCAAGTTTACCTCGACTTGGACCGTGTAAGGTAAGTCCTGGTCAATATAAAAGATAAGGTCACATTTCTCTCACATTCATATGGCGCACATACATCCAACACAACTACTGAGAATGCTAGTCTGCTAGAACAATTGACATTCTGCTGTTGTTTTTTACTACATCTACTGTTGAGCTTCATCAAGTAAACTTGAAATTACTTGTTAGTGGTGATGATATTTTAGTTCAGTTTAGACTAAAGTTCATCAAGTACTGTTAATATGTCCTAATGAATCTTCAAATAGTAATCTACACTCCTTAAACAAATATGACCGACTTTACCTTTTTCTCCTGGTCCCTTCTTTTCTGGTCACTAGACTTGACCTCGAGCAGTCTGAACTTGATCAGTTTAGCCAATAATGAGACCGGGATGTCCTCCCCGGTATCCAGGTGTTGTTTACATGGCTCGCACACCTCATAATGTTGAGGAACCTCTTTGGCTGGTTTCTTCCCCTTCGGATTGCCCAGCTCCCTCACCTGGCAAATCAGCACAACTATTAAGTTATTCAGTTTTTAGATAAAATGCTAATGGGGAAAAATACCAAATTATCAATCTTCTATGAATAGCATTGTTTCTGGACAAATGTCAAGTCCTGAGGTTTCTCTTGAACCATTTTCTTGACAAGTAAACATCGGTAAGATGTTCTGGTAGTTCCACCTCTAACAGAGAATTGTATATTCACTACTAAAATGTGAGAAGGAGACTATTTCCTTTTAAGAACATCACTGCACAAGGCCACGTGACAAAAGTAGGTTCATGTCAGGCCCGTTGATTTAGTAATTTATCTAACTGATGGCCTTCATTGGCACATCAATATAGAGTTTGGAGTTTTCTGAATACATGCAGTTATTGTAGAACTGGGGGTATGCGAACCACTGGCTAGCGAGATATAGTATAAATTAAAGTAATATAATTATTTCTATCTGAGTTTTGCTGATAAATATTAAAACAATATGGCTGTATCCTGTTGGTTGTGGCTTAAAATCATTGCTTTCAATATACTATAAATTAATTTCAATCACATAACACACCTGTGCGTAGAGATCATCCTTTGTGATAATACTATAGAGTTTCCGGAGTCCAGTCGAGGCGGCACTTGTCAGAGCATGGATGTGGCTCAAGTCATCATATCTGTTCCCAACAACAAAGTTAATACTTGCTTTCCAGTTTTCCTGAAATCATATAGTTCAAGAAGTTCATCATACAGATATCATCATGATCATCATCATCATAAGTTTTAGCATGAAAATCTGACTCTGACTCTGACTGAACTTGACTCCCACTTTAGTTTCGGGTTTTCAGTTATACCCCAGACAAGCAAGTGAGACATGTTTGATGAATCAAAATGCTGGACGAGGGATATGGCTTCTGATATGCTGATTTCATGTCTTTATTTGCTGGACAAATCAACAGAGGGGATTTTTTTTTTCTTTTTTTTTTCTTGCGGTAGTGATAAGTGATATGGTCAGTGGGGCCTGGTAACATCCAAAATACCTTGCATGTACACAACAAAGAGTGATATCAAAGTGGGGGGAAAAAACCCCAACAATAACACTGTGCTCACTAGATTGCCTGGATAACTCCCGCTAAATGAGAGCAGAGAACAATATTAGAAGATCGACTGTTGCTGTCAATGACTCGGGCAACTGGGGCATGGACTCCACTACTAAAACATGGTCTGGCGTCCATTTTTCTTAATAAATTAATTTCTGTGCGTCAAGAATTTCTAAAACTTCAGTATGTTTTAGGCATCCTCCGATAATATCAAACTATATATTTTTTTAAAAGAGAAACTTTTCAGCTATTCTGGAACGTTTAGATTGCTATTAGGCCCCATAAAAAAAATGCCTTGTTTCCCATCACTGACTTTTCAAAAAGTCGGACAGGCGGTCCTTTTTTATTTTTTATTTTCGGAAGGGCATAGGAATGGTTCAGTTCATTCAAGAATCCACTGATATTAAGATAGTGATAGTCTAATTTGGTCCTAAAATAGTATACAATTCATTTTAAAGTTTCATTTTGTACACGGTCTTGCTAAAGATTGAATAAATACATTGGATAAATCGGCAGAAATCCCATGGCGTTTGTATTTCCATTCTCACCTCCTGCATACTGCTATATGTGAGGTCATCTCAGTCTGATTTCGTAGTCGCAAACTCTCCATTCCTATGCAGGTAGACAGAACTCGAAAGATGGTATTGATAAAATCTGAATCATTGTGATTTGAAAGGAAAAAACTGTGGGTTTTTTACTCCAGCAGGAATCATATAAGCTAAGCTATTCTCACGAAATGGAGAACATGACGATCATGAATTGACGATCATGAATATTACCTTGGGCAGTCATACCACAAAGTCCACTAGGCATGAAACTATATCACTGAGGAATAGAACAACGTAAGTTCTTCAACGGAAAATAAATATCAACTATACATTTATACCGTGACAATGCTGCAGATGTTGTGTTCCTGTGTTACTACTATATATTTATATACGACTAGAAATTTATACACAAACAGAACGAAAATGAGATTACAACCATAAAATTGCAAACAGCGCGACAATATCACGGACATGTCGCCTTGATTACAGCAAAGATACTTGTCATTGAAAGCCCTTCAACGAGGTCCAATTACAGAAGAAAAATAACAGAATTATTATCAGTCTTGGAAAGGACGTCTAGATAAACATCTTCAGTATCTCCACACACAAAACAGTCAAGAAAGAAGTCTTGATCCAGGACAGTATCTAATAACCATGACATCCAATGGCGCACAGAAGAAACATCAAGTTGCTGGCAAGGCCCGGGTAATCACACAAGGTAAGACTGTCGAGTATAAAATCTTGACATAACCCCAGCTCCTCTGCCACAACAAGCATTCGTAGCGTGTCACAACAGTCGCTGGTGCAAACCAAAGTCAGTTCAGCCTCATTTTCATACCAAAAGAAACACCAACAAGGCAAGTGAGAAAAAATAAAAAATAATAAAAAAATCGGGGCGGGCGGAAAAATCGGGGCGGGCGGTGATGGGAAACAAGGCATTTTTTTATGGGGCCTTAAGCGAGCTATGATCAAATAACCGACAGAGTTTCTGTTTCTTCAGTCGAATTCAAAACATTTCAGTCGATTATCTGGTGAGAGCGAAACAAGATTTGTAATGTCTGTTCGGCGAGTAATTATTCTTCATGGCAATTCATCTGTATTGCATGATGTTAATCTTATGGCAGCATACCCCAGTTACGGACGGAAATATCCAGATGTGAGACAGTACGAGGCAAAACACTGAGTCGCATATACGTGGCTAATAAAGATATAACAGTATACATTATTGACTTGTTGTTGTTGTTGTTGTTGTTGTTGCAAATCATGACATAGGCCTACCTCTTCAAATGGTGTAGACAACAGGCCTTGCTCCCAGCGAGGGGCTCCTCCGCCACCAGCTGAGCCACCACTTTTTGCTCGCTTGTTCTTCGACATCTTTTAGAATTCTAAGTCTAACAAATAACCATATCTCTTTTGATTTGGAGCAAGCACTTGTCCCTGATCACCTACACGGCGGCCATTGTTGCTTGGTTGCTAAGCGCAGTGCGCAAGCGCGGACTAAAGAATTATATAAAATCTGAACTTGAGTCAACGTTTAGGCTCCATTGAAAATACGAACATGGGTCATTCAAAATATTTCTTGTGTCACAATTTACAACATTAAAGGTAAGGGTCAACCGTCACATTTAAGTATATCAATATATTATCACCGTCGAATGCACCTTTGATGGGAAATTGATTTTTGGAATATGACACTAACACCTATACGCATATCTGAAAAAAAGACATTGACGAGTTCACGTCAGGATTTTGCATACCAGTACTTTAATATATTTCGAAACCACCTGTCTCACGCGCAAATTTTGCTAATTTCCCGGTGTATTTACCATGGAAACTTGCTACCAGTAATTAATCTGTAACATGAAAAGATGCTTCAAATCATAAAACTTCACTTTTTATCGTACCGGGGTACGGTACTTTTACAAATTTCGTTTATTTAAAAATCTCACGGTTCGCCGGCAGAAAACCCCCAACTATTTAGTGAATAATTTCTACAAAACAGTTTTACTGTTGATGAAAATGGCATAGGTTGCTCAGTTGGCGCATCGACAGAAATTTCACATAGTCACGTTTTAACTAAAAGTTAAATTTCGTGAACAATTTTGCATATTATAGAATTCTAACTATCCCACGATTTGAAGCGGCATTATACGGATATTTTTACATAAAAATGATTCAACTCGGGAATTTTTAAATATTTATTAAAAACAAAGTATTGGAAGGGTTGACCCTCAACTTGTAGGAAGGAGGCTCTAAATCACATATTTTTAGGGTTAGAACGCTAAAAGTGAGGTTCAGTTTGACCAAACATTTCAACCTAAACGTGCTTAGGTTTTAAACATATGAATGTTTAGATAATAAACACACAGGCGCTTATGTTATAAACACATAGGAGATTAAACCCTGAACACATGTGTTTAAAACCCAAACACCGAGATGTTTAAACCGTAAATACAGAGATGTTTAGCTTATGAACGCAAGCGTTTAGGTTATAAACACACATGTGTTTAAAACACAAACAGAAAGATGTTTAAAGTCTAAACACATTTAGGCTGAAACCTGTGATCAAAAAGAACCTCACTTTCAGCGTTCTTATGTTAAACATATGAGTTATAGTGATGAAAGTCTGAACAATACAACGGATAGATCGACCAAAATGTAAGTATCCCGCAAGTAAGTATCTGTCATATCTAGAAAGACGCTGCACAGTCTTCATGAATAATCAGTTTTCATATGATATCTGCCTCTCTTTTTTGATAAAAATGTTAATAGCGCAAGAAATTGCCGCGTTTGGCACCCACAACTTCAAACAATTCAGCTTAGCATTAATGCAACAACCAATCTTTGAAGTGACCATATTTTGCAAAGTACGTGCTAGTTGACTTTGACTTAAACTGAAGAGAAGATGGTTTCGTCTGAATACCAATATTTGAGGAAGATTATTATTTTATTATTCACTTATTTTATTGATTTCATTATATTTTTTTTTGCCTATTTGAAAGAGTTAAAAAGGCGGAAATTTGAAAATTTTCACCCTAAAATCTTCTATGAAAACGCGCCAAAGTGCGCAAAAAATGAAGGGTAAATTTTCACAATTTCCGGGGGGTGGGACCCCGGACCCCCCGATATGCGGGTGGGGGGGGGAGGGGGGGGGCACCCCGGGCCCTCCCCGTCCCACCCCCGATTTGGCTCCCAATGTCCAACTGCTTGCGCCGCGCCTGTAATAAAAGTTAGAAAAGAGTTTCAAGTCATTATAAACACAACATTGCTAGATCGAACCAGGAAGGCATGAATGGATCTCCAAATAAAGCATGTGGTGGTTTAATTTAATTTGCATTCAGAAAATGTACAGGATCATGACGATTTAATTTCCAAATATGGCCAAGAAATATTATAATCAAGGTCAGAAGTCCATAAGTTTTTATGAACTTCTGTCAAGGTCAATTAGTGATAGTATTACTCTTGGTGAATGAGGATGCATGTATGAACTTACCGTTTCACCAGAGAAGCTTAAATACGTAGTTCAGCACTGTTTTCATCTGATCCTCTTGGCCAAACATTTTTGAAACAAATATGTAAAAAAAATGAAGGAGGTCATCGTTAGACAACTGTCAACACTAAACTGCTACTTTTTGTTCCTCGTTTCTCCACTTAACTGATTGAAGATGAAATTATTAATGGAACTGGAACATTTCCAAGTATTCTACATTGTGTAGACAATCTTCATGTTGCACCTACTGATGGAAGAGATTTCACAATACTTGCCCTGAAACTCACCACATGGTTCTTCAGATCCTATCCCTTGTCTATTCCTCTTTGCGAAGAATTTCTGAATTGCATTGTCATATGTACACGTATCACAACACAATTTCACTACTTGTGTTCTCTCACATGTAGGCCTATATTTCTTGTGACAGATTTCAGTAATTCGTGCAGGCCTAAAAAGCGTCTGTCATTTACTTGCGAAAATTTGTTCATAATGCTTCAACTTGGATCATCCTAACACAATTCTGCAACAGCTGTAATGGGCTCCAGTTCTAGCATTTTATTCTTTGCAGGAAATTCCGCATCCCCAGAACAGATCAATTACTGCAGAAATGTCTGCATTGGCACAATTCTCCTACTTGTGTTCTGATAAGTTTAATACATGTGGCAGATATTCAGCAGGGCTAAGAATTGCGTTATTTTACTTGCGGAAATTTCTGCATGTGTGTGTATATCATGTATATCGTACATCTCTTCTGTGGAATGTCATTGATAGATATATAGACATGTACAAATGATAATCTACATTATCATTCTCACCGTCATGCTTTGTTATGTGCGGAAAGGATATGTGACGTTTACATACGAAAAACTCCTTTGTGTGTGACGGTATTAAAGCCGATTTTTTTTCACTCCAAAACATACCAAATCAAAATTTTCTTGAAGTCTACATACTGAAATATCCCCTTCGAAAAAACCTGAGATGTTCAGTTACATAAAAATGGAGATATGACTGACCAAAATGTGCTCCCGGGCTTATTTTTGGTATTTTGGGGTATTTTCATGAAGGGTTTTCTCCTATAGCAAAAATATGACACCTCAAACCAAAACCATTCGTGTCTCTTTCCAAGAAACAAACTTCCTAATATATTGTGTGATAAAATTATTTTGGTTTGAGGTGTCATATTTTTGCTATAAGAGAAAATCCTCACTGTAAAAGCCTCAAAAATACCAAATCAGGCCGGGGAGCACATTTTGATCAATCAAATCTCAAGTTTTATACAACGGAGCATCGCAATTTTTTCGAGGCTGATATTTCAGTATGTAAACATCTTGAAAAATTGTATTGAACAAAAAATTCAGCTTGATTACCATCACACACAGGGAGTTTTTTCCGTATTGACGTCACATATCCTTTCTGGAGGACTGAAGTTCACCCACTCGCAGAAACTTCTGCATGTGAAATCTGGATTGTCACAACTAACCCAAATTTTTACAGCTTATGGTCTTCTTTCAGAATCAATCATTGCGGAAAATTCCGCACATTTATATTCTACATGTAGGCCTACCACACACCGCTTAGGATTAAATTGCGGAAATTTCCGCATTAGATTGCCATATAGCAGTTCTACTACTCGTGTTATCACAGTACTGTTTTATTATTTGTGGCAGAATGCAGAAATTACTGCAGGGCCAAAGTGTGCCAACGCAAAATAACATCTACATATCATTCTCATCCTGGGTTGTCCTAATTTACTCCAGTATTGTTAGATTACGGAAAATTCCGCATTTCCACCCAAGATAGTCATACAACTAAGTTTCCATATATACAACACAGTTTCCATGTCAGTGCAGCATTCGATGGCGGAATTTTCTACAGGACTTGAGATTCCATATACTTGCGGAAATTTCTGTTAGGCATCTGGTTACTCAGATTTTATGAGAAACCTAAAACTTCTGCATTTAAAACTTTGCAGAAATTTCCGCAGTATGCAGCCGTACACATAACACTTGGCAAGGTATATTGTATCACTTTTTAATGCCAGAAGGTACATAATTTGACATCTTCAGACACATTTTGACAGTTTCAGCTTCTAATTGTGATTTTTTTTATTTTAAATGAACTGAAAAAGTTGAAATTCAGACTAAAAATGGGGAAAATCTGGATTTTCCACTTTAAATTAGACTCGGTTCTGTACGGTACTTCTTATATTATTGGAAAACTTATTTCTCCAGGATTACAAATAAAAATGTGAATATATTTGTGACATCGATCTGAGTACATGTCTGTTCACAAATGAGGATCCTCCATTTTCAAACGTTAATTTAATTTCCAAGAAGTTTGACAATTTTCATGTACTTGCAACTTTGTCAACTGGAACAAACATTCAACAGAATAACTATGCACCATTGTTTTCGAATATTTGGCCTGAAATTTTACTATTATTATAATTTATTTATTTGTTCAATCAAACTGGATACCGATGTACAAATTAATATCTCAGAAAACAGAACATAGTTTGGAAAACTGGAGCACCGTTATTTTCTCAAAACAATCCCGCCGATTTTCGAATCTCCATGGGGAATAATTTTAAGAAAAATAAAAATCTTAAAAGATCTCGAGAAACAAATAATGGAGCTACTGAAAGCGATAAACAGAATAGTGAAGACCTTAACCTTTTCCTTCTGACCGTCTCTTCAAGAACTTTTGAGCTCTCCAAAACACTTCAGAATCGGGCCAGCACAAACATTAAGATTTTTATTTATTAGTATTATCCCTTTTCAGATAAAGTTTGTATATGTACAGAAAATCATAAAACATACACGAAAAAAAATCCATAAAAATTTAAGGAATATTTCCCGACTATTACACCAGCGGAATATACCTTAACATAACTAAGGAATATTCCCCATCATGTTAAGGAAATTCTATAACATGCTACGGAATATTCCTTGTTGAATTGTAAGGAATATAGCTGGGGAATATTCTTTCAATTTTAAGTAATTTTTCTTTCAGTGTAATAAGTTATGATATCCAGTTTAGGTCATATATGGTGCCTTTCCAGGTGCACGAACGATGTTTATAATTTCCATTTAATGTTTGTAGATTGATATAAGAGTACAGTAGGCGTAATTACCGCCTGTTCCCGGAGTTGATTTACATCTGGATGTCAGTAAAGAGGTCCGATCTAGTTATATGTAAACGAGTGTGTGAATGATGGAATGACTGCTCTCTGAAGATTGATAGCGTTTGGATCCACTGATTCAGTTGACATAATACAAGAGGAGGATGGCTAAAAAATATTAGCGAAAAGCATTTTGTAGATAAATATTTCGAATATTTCCAATATTTCCAATATTTCCAATATTTCCAATAAATATTTCGAATATTTCGAATATTTCCATGTCATCGTCAGAAATGATAGTTTACAACAGGCTCCGTGGATATATATAAGTTGTATAGAACATCAAAGATAATCAACCAGTCAGACAGTCATAAAGCCACATCTTTAATAATTTCATTTTTAGTTGATTGTATTGGTTAAAACATTACTCACTGTACAGTATATCTGACTGATTGAATGTAATACCCATGAAACCTGTTGTAAAATATCAACCCTGATAATGACATGAATAAATATGTCGAAATAAAATATTTATCTACAAAATGCCTTTTGCAAATATTTCCCTCCTCATGAAGATAAATATATAAGCTAGTTGAAACATTGTCCATACTATTCATAAAGTTAGTTTGTGGCTCCATATATTTTGTTTATAAAACTCCCATTTGCCAAAGAATTATTTATTTGTAGTATATATAGGTGTGGCTGTTGCAATATTTTTAACAGGTGTAAACTATAGGCTTATCAATTCAATTTTGAAGACGGAAGATACATGGTTTGATGTTTTGTTTATAGCCGTTAAGTATATGCAGCTCGAGCAGCAGAAATCAATTGGTATATATTATTTCAAATTTCCGTTTTTGCTAAATAGCTACAAGTTCCTTTAATGTCAGTTACTGTGGGATGTTGTTGTAATAGGATTGTCGTCACTCTCTAAAAAGTTACAAAACCTCTAAATTCACATATCACAGCAAGCTCAGTCAAAAATTCACACAAGTATAATTTAGGTTGTCAATATTAACGAAAATTTGGTTTTTATATCTGATAAATAACGTTTCAGAACATTTTTGAACTTTTTTCAAGCGAACTAATTCTGATTGAACAATTATTTCGCTTGGTCTTGACCAGCGAGAACGTTCGATTCAGCCTGTCACCTTGTCTGGATCAAGGAGGTAGGAAAGAAACGCAAATAGAGACAAAAGAAATAGATACAATATTATTAACATATAATTCAATAAACAGCTGTGTGTACAAGTTTCAGATCGAGGTAAGTAGAGGATAAAAAGAGAGTTCTGCGCCAGTGGATCCAGAGGATCGACAGATTGGACAGATTTTACACGTCATTTCCGGCGATGACGTCACTTCTGGCCACGACGTCACTTCCAACATGGGGCACACCCTAAAAGGGGCAACGCAGCGTAATTAGGTGGTAATTAGGGATAATTAAGTGCAATTAAGGAATAGTTATGGATACTGGAAGGCCATTAGGTGATAATTAGGGATAAGTGAGTGCAATTATCGATAATTTTGAATGAGGCAGGCGTGTCAAAGGAAAGGCAGACGAGTGGAATTGCGATTAGGCGGTAATAATGAGTATTTATGGTCCATGATGAATAATTATGAGTAATTAAGACGGGCAGAAAATAGGGGGATTATTGATGGTCACCGAGGTAATTATCGTGGAATTGCGCCAAGGGTGCCAGTGTACTGATAATAAGATAATAAAAATTACCCGCGTACCAATTACTTCTCGATTACTTTTCATTCATTGTACAGCTATTGACAACCGATGCCCTGAATTGCACTTAATTATTTGGGAGATTGGCACCAATGTTCATTCACTATATTCGCCACAACAATAATCACCCCTATGCACCGGGCAGTGTTAGTCACAACTCGCATCGATTTACAATAACCTTATTGTGTATATATTCAGTGTGCATTGTTAATGATCGCTCGCAGTATAATGACTATTGTATCGTGTATGGCGGAGCGTTAATTGTCCCTTTCGTCCGCTTTATGCAAGTTTGGACATGTTATTTATCGGACAACTTATACTATTGTGTAAGCCACCGACGCATTCGCATTGATTTACAATACAGTACAGTATACATACAGTGAACAATGGCATGATCGCTCTCAATATAATGGCTATTGTTTTGTGTTCGACGAAGTACACCCGCTTGGGCCCGCTGACGCCCGCTGACACCCGCTGGCGCCCGCAAACGCCCGCAAACGCCCGCAAACGCCCGCTAGCGCCGGCAAACGCCCGCTGACCCCCACTAGTGTCCGCAAACGCCCGTGTCAACGCCCGTATTGGGAAGCCGCGTTGGATATGTTTACAATTCATAACATTAGAGTGATATCAATCTTAGTCGAGCTCTTGCTATTGTTCGTGCACTCTTGAAGTTCATCTTCGGTCATCTCCAACATCTTTTCGCTTTATTTCTTCTTATTTCAGCATTCGACAAGAAACTTCGTAAATCACCGTCAGTTTTTCTGTTTACGCTGACCCCCACTAGTGCCCGCATACGCCCGTGTCAACGCCCGTCGACATCAGAGAGAAAGAAAGAGAGATATCAACACGTTCATAAGTTTTCATATATTTCATTGTCCCCAATGTTACGTCGTACCCAAGCTGGGGAACCGCGTTGGATATGTTTACAATTCCTGAAATTAGAGTGATATCAGTCTTAGTCGAGCTCTTGCTATTGTTCGTGCACTCTTGAAGTTCATCCTCGGTCATCTCCAACATCTTTTCGCTTTATTTCTTTATTTCAGCATTCGACAAGAAACGTCGTAAATTACAAGCGTCTGGTCCGTCATTCATAATTCAGCCGTCGTCCATTAGAGAATATCCGCGTCCATAATCCAAAGACCTATTCCATATTCCATATAACAGTATTAGCACCAAATTCAAAAAGACAATCATAGTATACACAAACATAGGCTTGTTTCCTGCAAGAGAGAAGCGGTCAACAGTTTTCAATGATGCCGGCAAGACATCATGATGTTCCAAAAATATCAAATCCGTATCGATCAGTATTGCTCAGTGTGCAGATCTGTAAATAAAAGCCGGTGCCCGAACTTTTAGAGTCGGAGCAAAAGGGGATTGAAGCACACAAAGGGGTATAAAGCAGGCGTCAGCTCAGCCAATGAAATGTTTTAATTTGGACCAATCACATGCACGCTGATTTGCCCAATGGAACAATACGCCAGCTTATCAACTGGCCAATGAAAGGTTAACTGATATGGCTATAAATGCCGCATACATATGATGGACAGTGTCACTATCTGATCAAATATAACGACAGAATTGACCTGCCAGTACCCTATATGATCTGTGCAAATACGCACAAAGGGTGACCTATAACCTTTCAGGTCTATAAAAACTTGGCATTAAAACACCAACCGTATGAGATAATACACAAGTGTTTGAGGCGCAGACAATACATGCCTCCTGTCTCCCCTGACGAGAGCACACAGGTGTCGATATTGACCAAAGAGGCTCGAAACACTTCGTGGTAATACATAAATGTGTACCATGAAAAACCATGATTATATGCGCATATATACATGCATGGCGGTGTCGGAATTCTACCGTTCTATCCTTTATAAATATGGATTGACGATGACTTTAATATGCTTATACGCAAAAAGTCTGAGCTTCACCAGTCTGACATGTAGGTGCGGTTTACTCGAGTTAGTTTTATACTATATTAGGGATTCTACCGTTCTATCCTTTATAAATATGGATTGACGATGACTTTAATATGCTTATACGCAAAAAGTCTGAGCTTCACCAGTCTGACTAGGTGCGGTTTACTCGAGTTAGTTTTATACTATACTGTGGGGATGCTACAGTTCTATCCTTTATAAATATGGATTGACGATGACTTGAATATGCTTATACGCAAAAAGTCTGAGCTTCATCAGTCTGACATGTAGATGCGGTTTACTCGAGTTAGTTTTATACTATACCGTATTCTTAATTCATAATATTCGTTGTAAAGTCGTCATCTAAAGAATGATGTATCTCAGTCACGCTTTGATTGTGACTGTTGATATGAGTACCATGAGGATCTTGAAGTACATGGGTTCATACGGCCCCTAGCCCCGGGTTAAGCGGAATTAGACACAAGTTACGAAACGTAACACCATAGATCTTGCACGCTACGCTCGTATTTTGCTATCAGCATGCGATATGTATCGCCAAATTTGAGAAACTCTGAGTGGAGGCGCTTGGTGGTGTAGCCCTGTTTTGTAAGTTTCTGCAACAATGTTTTGTGACGTTGATTAAAATCGTCACATTTAACACAGGATATAGCAAATGCTACTAGGCGTGATTTGTATACGCCATATGCAGGTCCCACTGGAATATTACTGTCCAGAAAGGGATAGTTTACGATGTCGAAATAAGGCCCGCTTCATTTTCATAGAGATATAGGTCTAAATATGATCACCGTCAGTTTTTCTGTTCTTATTATTATCCAGTAAGATTGAGCCCTCCTTCTTCATCAGACTCACTATCTACCAATCCGGGACAGTCCGAGGGCAGCATGTTCTTGAACAGCTGTTTCAGCATCTTGATAGCATTTTTCCGGCCTCTCTGGGCGGTAACCCAATAACCTCTTCTAAGTAGCTCTTGTTTTTTATGATGGCCCTATGCTTAAGATCTCTCTTCAGTTCAAGAGGAATCAAGGTATTTTTTCATACAGAGCCATTGCAGATTTTATGATTCGGGGTTGCATGTTGATATACGCCTTCTGTAAGGTCTCCAGTCCATCAGTCTGGATAGCAACGGCATGTGTATCCATAGCCTTATCCACAATACGATCCCAAAATGACGGCTTCTGGGTTATCCGAACTTTCGCTTTTCTGGAATGCGTTAATGCTGTTCGCGTCAGAGAATGAGTTTTCATCGCTGCCATAGCCGGGGGATGAGCTCTCAGTATCCGTATCAAGGCGTAGACTCTCACTGTCTACATTAGAGATCTCGTTGGTGTCTTCGTACCCATGCATATTTTTTGTCTTAATCATATCGTGGTACCTGGAGAACGATCGGTTACACTGAGAGCAAGAATAAGACATGTTGAGCTGAGAGACAAAGCAGACGTGTGCTAGTCTTTTTTTTATTTTTAGTTGAAGGGCCGCTTCCCATACGGATTTCGCGGCTCATCAACTCAATGTTTTATTTAAATTCCACGGTACATTTCTTAGTTCATTTAAAATCTTTTAAATGTGCTAGTCTTTCTAATAGGGTTGTATTTTTGAATGATTGTCGTAGCGTCATCTATACACCGATAGGAACGACTCCCGCTGTGCATATACGGTGTCCTATCCGATTGGTTGATAAGCCATCACGGTGTAATGCTTTGACGTACCCCCCGTAATGCGTTGATACCCGTCAACGCCAACAACGACCACGAACGCCCGATAGCGTCCCACAAGCGCCCCGCAAGCGCCCGCTAGCGTTCGCAAACGCCAAGAAACGCCCGCCGACTCCAGATGGCGCCGGCTAGCGCCGGCGGACACCCGCTAACAACCGCTAGCGCTCTTTGACGCCCGCAAGTCCCCGCAAACGTCCGCTAACGCCCGCGTCAAACGCGCATTAGCGGGCGTCAACGGGCGTTTACGGGGGCCTGTGGGCGGTAGCGAGCGTTTGCGGGCGCTAGCGGGCGTTTGTGGGCGCTAGCTGTCGTTTGCGGGCGCTAGCGGGCGTTTGCGGGTGCTAGCGGGCGTTTGAGGGAGGTTGTGGGCGTTTGCCGGCGCTTGCGGGCGTTTGCCGGCGTTGGTAACTTTGACGGTGTCAACGCATTACGGGTGGTACGTCAAAGCATTACACCGTGACGGCTTATCAACCAATTGGATAGGACACCGTCCATGCACTGCGGGAGTTGTTTCTATCGGTGTATAGATGGCGCTGTGACAATCATTCATAAATACAACCCTATAATAAATACTAGCACACTTCTCCTTTGTCGCTCCGCTCAACATGTCTTATTCTTGCTCTGGGTGTAACCGATCGTTCGCCAGGTACCACAATATGATTAGACATCGGAAGAATATCCATGGGTACGAAGACATCAACGAGGTCTCCAATGTAGACAGTGAGAGTCTACACGTCGATACGGATACTGAGAGCTCATCCTCCGGCGATGGCGGTAAAGCAAACTCTCTGACGCGAACAGCATTAGCTCATCCCAGAAAAGCGAAAGCTTGGGTGACCCGAACACGAGCGACGGCAAATACGAGCGACGGGAGCCGTCATTTTGGGATCGCATTGTGGATAAGTCTATTGATACTCACACCGCTGCTATCCAGACAGATGGGACAGGATGAAGGGACCTTACAGAATGCGTATATCAGCATGCAACCCCGAATCATAAAATCTGCAATGGCTCTGTATGAAAAATATGCCTTGATTCCTCTTGAAATGAAGAGAGATCCTAAGCATAGGGCCATTATGGAAACCAAGAGCTACTTAGAAGAGGTTATTGGGTTACTGCCGAGAGAGGCCCTGAAAAATGCTATCAAGATGCGGAAAGAGGTGTTCTATGACATGTTGCCCTCGGATTTTCCCGGATTGGTAGATAGTGAGTCTGATGAGGAAGGAGGGCACAATCTTACTGGATAATAATATGAACAGAAAAACTGACGGTGATTTGCGAAGTTTCTTGTCGAATGCTGAAATAAAGAAATAAAGCCAAAAGATGTTGGAGATGACCAAATATGAACTTCAAGAATGCACGAGCAATAGCAAGAGCGGGATTAAGACTGATATCACTCTAATTTTATGACTTGTAAACATACCCCACGCGGCTCCCCAGCTTGGGTACGACGTAACATTGGGGACAATAAAATATATGAAAACTTGTGAACGTGCTGATCTCTCTCTCTCTTCCTCTCTGATATCGACGGAAATTGAAACGGGCGTTTGGCGGCGCTAATGGGCGTCAACGGGCGTTAGCCGGCGCTAGCGGGCGTTTGCGGGCGCTATCGGGCATCAGCGGGCCCAAGCGGGTGTTAACCTTTACTAGCTATTAACGCTTCGTCGAACACAATACAATAGCCATTATTGTGAGCGATCATTACCAATGTTCACTCTATGTATACTTAGAGGATATCCACGGAGCGGCTTTATAATATCAAATTTATTAAACGAGAGTAGTAATTTTTATTTTTGGAGATGACCAAAAAATAAAAATTACTAATCTCGTTTAATAAATTTGATATTATAAAGCCACGAGGTGAATATTGTATTTATCCCATAAATAATTTCACAGCAATCATCGAAGGAAACGTGCACTTTATGCAGAAAGTTTGTTTGCAACCGAATAGAAGTTGTGCGTATTAAAACAAATAAATTTTAGGTCACGACATTCGGCTAGTTGAGCGCGGAGGAGAAAAGGAGAACAGGTGAAAGAAAGTACTTAACAAATCTAGGCCTTTATTCCGACCGAGACAGTAGTATAATAATGCATTACTAACCAACGCGTCGTGTCAGAAATCTATAACAATTACAAAAGACCTGTTGAGTGAGTCACATGTACAGGCGAAAAATCAACAAACTTTCAAACAGCTGATATAACTTTCTTTAAAAAGACGGTGGGGATCACGCGCTCTCACTGAGAGGGCTGAACTTCACATGTTTTGCACAGTTCAAAGTCGTACCGGTACTCAGCAGTTGGGATATGTAAAAGAGTTTACAATTCTAGTTCTCATAAGAAGACTGTGACGATTCAATTACTTGAATTTGTCGACGCTTGGGAAGTATTGATGATTTGTGATAATAGACATTGACGTTGAATACCCCTCCTGAAATCGGTCCACCGAATATTGGCACCATTTCACTTGAGTGTGTAACATTTGACATAACACGAGATGTGCACTGGCTTTGTTGTGACACGAAAGAAGTGATATCAGAATTAATATTGATATGGGAAGATGTGGGTGCTGATGCAGATTGAGAAGGCAATGCGTTTGTTTCGGATGTGGAACTGAGGATACTAGAAATATTTCGGTGCTGATTTTCATTGATCCTGCTGTACGAGTTGACCGACTGAATATTACGGTGGCCGAAGATCTGCATTGTGTGTTGGGGGTACATTATTGTCGGTAAATTTCTGCATGAGGTGCTTCCTGGCGCTTGTATTCGTGAGCTTCCTCAATGTGCTAAGCTGAGTTTCTTCAGCCATCCGTTCTTCGGACACCCAGCTTGTTCTTACCAATCGGTTGACGTATGAACCATCGCTGCCCCGGTTCGGTCATTTGCGTCGGCTTGACAAATTCGGTGTTTACTGCGACGTAGAATAGATCTTCCGAGCTACAGTAATCAGATGGTCTCAGAGAGCGATAACGCTTATACACAGAGACCGGGCACCTGTTGGGATTGGCGGGGACATCCCACATTTTGGGCTTCACCTGTCTGATGTCACGAGGATTTCCACGGGTGCGTGTTTTGGTTTGTCTCTCTGTGAACTCCAGATATTCTCTGTCACCTTCATCGGTACAAAGCCTGATGTCACCCCAACACATGTTTCTGTGCTCAGTTTCCCCAGCCCTCACACCAAACTGCATTGTGGTATAAAACCACATTGTATTTATTATTGCCATGGGGCTATGTGAGCCAAACTGACCATTTTGCCAAAGCTTTTCGATCTCCGCGGTACTGGTGGGATCAGACCGATTAGGTAGGTTACCTTTTCCTTCTCGTTTTAGTTCCTTTTGTTTTGACTTCAAAACCTCGTGCAGCTCATTAAACTCCATACTTTGAGTCAGAGACCATGGGTATTTCTTCTGTTTGAGCTGTCTGTCAAAACTAGACCACATTGATCGCAAAGAACTTGGTTCGTAGTTTCACCGTCGGACTTGCGTACACTAATGAAAAACTTTGACAATATTTTCTCCAGATCTGTTGGTGGAATTTCGTGTATTTCTCTTGCTTCGTTTATTTCTGGTGTCTTCATGAATTGCGTCCAAAGCTTTAGATCCTACTGTGTTATTCTAGCGGTGTTTTGATTTTCCTGTGAACGGATTGTGTTCATTACATCATGATCTGTGACAGGAATAAATCTGAGGGCAGCAGCCGTGGCCTTGGATTCAGAACCTCTCTTGTGATTATTAGCTGGCCTGTTAATTACCTCGTTGAAGTACTCTGTAGACAAAACAAAATATATAATTACGGGAACACGAAATGTACCAAAAAAGAAAAAAATTGTGAAAAATTCCGTGAGGATTCACGGCCTCTAAAATTGTCAATTATATATTACACTGACGCTTTCAAAGACTGTGTTCATTATTTATGATAAAGATAAGATATAATATATTTCCAGAGAACTTATCAAGTTTGATATAAATGAGAGTGCTACCGTAAGACTGGTAATAGCATACCTGTGCCAGGGTCTGACGGACCCGATTCGGTACATGGGTTTCTCTCCAGTCTTTCTGCTGGTAAGGAAACTTGAAATTCAATCCCCACTATTTCGACGGTAAATAAATTTCCATCTTTGTTTACAATTTTTGCGGCAACTTTGTTATCAATTTTGACAAGATCGCCAATTTTTAGGTTATGGTCGGCCATGTTGAATACACAACTGAAGCAGACGATTTTATAGCAAAGTAGCTTTTCATTGGTTCAAATTCATAAATGGAATCGCCACCAACCAATGAAAATACTCGCTCATGTATCCCCCATGGGTGATCCCAAATATATTACATGACTTTATGCAATGGAATTTTACTGATTTATGGGATAATGTACTGTATTGTAAATCAATGCGAATGCGTTTGTGACTTACACAATAGCATAAGTTGTCCGATAAATAACGTCTAAACTTGCATAAAGCAGACAAAAGGGACAATCAACGCTCCGCCAAACACGATACAATAGTCATTATACTGCGAGCGATCATTAAAAAATGCACACTATATATATACGCTATAAATGCATTGTAAATCGATGCGAGTACGTTGGTGACTAACACAATAGTACAAGCTTTCCGATCGATAAAATTTTCATACTTGTTTAGAGCGGGCAATGCTCATACTTGTTTAGATCGGGCAATAGGAGCAATTAACGCTCCGCCGAACACGATACAATAGGCATTGTACTGCTGACGATCATTAACGATGCTTACTCTATACGTGCTGTATGGATGTATTGTAGCGACGGTCAGCAACACAATGCACTGCCCGGTGCATAGGGGTGATTATCGTTGTGGTGGATTTAGAAAATGAACATTGGTGCCAATCTCCCATATAATTAAGTGCAATTAAGGGCATCAGTTGTCAATAGCTGTACAATGAACGAAAAGAAATCGAGAAATAATTGGTACTCGGATAATTCTTATTATCTTATTATCAGTACACTGGCGCTCTTGGCATAATTACGCGATATCCTCCTATTTTTCGCGTCTTAATTACTCATAATTATTCATCGTGAACCATAATTACTCTTAATTATCGGTAACTAACACCTAATGGCTCCCCATATCCATAACTACTCCTTAATTGATTTAATTATCCCCAATTACCACCTAATTACCCTTGATTGCCCCCTTTTAGGTGGCACCCCCTGTTGGAAGTGACGTCGTCGCTGGAAATGACGTCATCGCCGGAAGTGACGTGTAAAATCCGTCCAATCCGTCGATCCTCCGGATTCACTGGCGCAGAACGCTCTTGTTAACCTCTACTGAGGTAGCATATAATTCCTGAAAAGAAGATCCCTATATACAATTGGGTTTCCTTTATATTTTTACCTTAAATGGATGTCCAATATAATAGAAACTTATATACAAATATTTACAAGATCCCTATCTAAGACGCGAACAGGCCGGGTCCTGGTCACCGTACAAGCAACACTGGCTCCTAAATCGGGCATCTAGCTTCCGTCTTCGTCTACTCCAGGGATGTATCGTGTCCGGTTAAGCGATTTCACCTCTCCAAACGTTGGAGATGGTCTACGGATTCGAACGGCCTTGGCATGACATTACTCTCACAGAACAATTTTAAAAGCTTCTATGGCATCGGTCCGTCACTCCGCAAAACACCACAGGAAAAGTCAACTGCACGGCTAAAACTGGCAGCAAACGGCACTCTTCGCGCGAATATTCCCCAGGCGTCTCTTATCCACCTCAGCCGGTTTAAAGCTCTTTTTGTATCAGTCAGAATGAGAAACTTTTCCGCAAGTCACTTCTCCCCTGCCCGTTCATTTCCTTTCTCTGGCAGCAAATTTCGCTACTTATCTCGTTCATAACCCCTGAAGGAGAAGATCAAATCCCCCTCCCCCCAATGAAAGTCTGGCAGTATCTGTCAACCTAGCCAGAACAAGGGATGCTCTCTCCACTGTTGCGCAGGAATGGCCCCTCCCTCTCTCCACTGTTGCGCAGGAATGGCCCTCTCCAATTTCGTAATAATGGCGACCGCTCGTTTTTGATCACATGGAAAATCCTCTTGTATTTTTATAAGCTGATATGTTTACTAACACCCTGTTGAATAATGTTGATCTTCCGCTTGGACATATGCGAAATGCTGGCTCTCTTCGCTTATGGAGCGAACCGGGTTTGGAAATCAGACTACAGCATTAATTGAAGACTTCTCGGACAATATAATGTGGAACCCTTCTCGTACTCAGACTGCGAGACCGAGTTGACTGCGTTGGTCCTGTTTTCATTAATACGAGCAATCACAATTTCCCAGTAGAATTATTATTCATATATATGTTTTCTCTGAGTATAATGGAAACATTCCGCCATCGGGTGGAAACATTGCGCCATTGGGAAATAAAGATGAAAGCTACACTCTTAATACGATAATGCTAGATTTAACATCTAGAGTGCTGGAGGAGGGAAAGCATTTAGAAAGTGTTGTATTTATAAGATGTAAATTGTAAGTGTTAAATGCAACATTTTAAGTTGTTGTATCCAACACTTAAATGTAGTGAATACAAAACTTTCTAAGTGTTTTCCCTCCTCCAACACTCTAGATGTTAAATCTAAGTTTAGCGTTTTAAGAGTGTAGCGCTGCCTTTTTATATGAACGAGATACTATACCCGTACTCAAAAGGGCATGGGAGACAGGGACTGAAAATCCCTCATGAAACCCATCAATAGAGTGCATGAGTACTGATCGGCGTAAGCTGATAAGACACATGATTCATTATATTAGCAAGGCTCAGGCCACAAACATGATGCTTCACACAGTTTATGTTAACACGAATATAAATTCGGTCGCATGAAACTGGGGCCAAAGAACCTTGCAATGAGCAAGGCACACATAACAAAATAGTTTTAACTTAACACGAAAACTAAGCAGCAGAACGAAAACATACAGATAATCATATTAATATTCCGAAATGTCAGCTTTGAGAATAAGGAAACTCCAATTTGCAACAAATTAGTACAAAACACATTCGCGCTGGTGGCACTGGACATGCACCACGTTTACGGTTTAAGTCCTCTCCACTCCACCACTAGGTGGGTTCCCACCCGACCCAGTAGCCAGTTCTTGAGCTACATGTGTCCCCAAGTCTCCACCGATGTATCGATGATCCTAATGCCGAGAGGGCTTAAGGATTCCCCCAAACATGCGATGCAACCACGTCCGTCGAGAGACAGAACCTAGAATTGGTTTCGTAGACTGGTCCCAGAAAAGACACAAATCAGGAACTTTGTCGGCACTGTAAACTGAGCAAGAGTTGTGTTATATACCCAGCTACTCAGAGAACGGTCTTACAACGGGTCTTCAAAATTTATATTTTGCTCATTTGGACCTGTTGTAAATTTAAAGCAAACGGGTTGGTCTTTACTTTCCTGACGGATACGCACTGCGCATATCGAAAATAATTCTATTTCACGAAAAACATTTGGGCATTATATTTGACAACTGTGGGTGAATATTTTCAAAGCGAGTGTGAGAATTAACAAGGGTAATACATATTTGTTTCCCTTAGTATCGTCGTAAATCATCTGGTTATCTTTGATGCAATGCCGATTACGTTGAATTGATAAGTGGATACCTGACCAAATTCGGCACGAGAATGAAAGAGATCACTACAAACAAATGCAGATTATCGTGTGATAATTTCTGCATGTTTCGAGACTTGGACCAATCAGCGCACGGCTGTAAGTTGGGGCATGTTAGAATTGGTCTTACTTTCCTCGCCTCCAAAACGGTTTGCCAGGCGCGGTGCACTTGTAGATCCTATTGTTATCTCGACAAAAAAGCTAAACGAACTACTGCATTTGGTGAACTTCTAAATTGATACGGTATTACATGCAGCGATATCTACACTGCCGATTATTTATCCAATTTTCCAAAACTTTCTCCATAAAATGTGTGGTTAGAACCGGTGTGATGGATAAGAATGCCTTGGTGATTAGTGTCCCTTTTTCATATTATTTTCTATTGCAACCAAGTTCGGACAATCGTCCCCAATGTGGAGAAGAATGTCCCAGCTGGGTTACAAGATAGGTGCCGCACACTCTTAATCAGCAGACATGCTTAGCCTCCACACCTGCCTATGTACAAAATAGAATATTTATTATGGAAATAATATTTGTTTAGTTACAGCTTACAGTTACAATGTTTTCGAATCAAAGGAAAACTGTGACGTCAATTTTCATAGAAAAGTTCCCAATATCGTTCGCCAAATGCAGGAGTTCGCCTAGCTCTTTTGTTGAGATAACAATAGGATCACAAGTGCACAGCGTCTGGCAAACCGTTTTGGAGTCGAGGAATAAGATTCAGTCTCAGCAAGTAAGAAGCAGTGCTCCTAGTTAAAGGCCGAACGAATCATTGATTCCATGTGTAGTGAATACATAACAAAATGATAAAAGAAAATTCAAGCAGTTATTGATTACAACACATATAACGGAAGTGGGAAGAGGTGCCGACATACTGACAGAGTCACATGACTTCACAGTAGTCTTCTGGTTAACCTATTCTAAAGCACATAGCAAGAATCTAACGATTCATGGTATGTGTTGTATCTCAGGTACGCTTTTATTGTACCTGTTCATGTGGCAACCTGGATTACATGACCACAAGGCCCCTAGCACCGGCAAAAGCGATATTAGATACAAATCTAGAGAGCTATGATGGAAATGCTCTGACAACTCGTATAATGGTAATTGGTGAGCTGTGTCGCTGTGACAACTCGTATACTGGGGATTGGTGAGCTGTATCGTCGTCAGATGAAAATGACGGCATTTAACATGCACAAAAGACTAGTCTGTAAGGCCCGATGTCGATCCAGCATCAACTTCCCACAATGCCAACATATATCAGAGACCAAAAGGTCTGTACAGGGGGCGGGCCTCGGGGACGAAACGTCCACCAGCAGAATCTCGTCATATACAGGTAAAAATTACAACGCATATAAGGGAAGTGGGAAAGAGTAGAATAGGTACTGATGTCGGGTTTACTTGCTCCAGAAGGGGTTATTAGTCCCATATTTGTGATCATTTAAGGCAAGAATGGTGGTGTTCGCTTTACATAGGGAATCGTCCTTAATCTGTTCGGTTTGTAGGGTCAAACTTTCACTTTTATCAAAAGGATATGAAATGGACTATTTTGTACAGCCTACATGCTGAATTACAAGACCCGAAATAATGAAGGGCTGCAGATGCACGAAAACGGATTCATGGCGCACCAAAGTTGGTAAGTTGGCTTATTTTCGTATTTTTATGCACTTTTTGGTGCAGATTTTCTCTTGTTACAAAAATAGGACACCTTTAACCAAAACCAATTTTAGCTATTTTGATCAATAAATAAGTCTAACTATGATTTTGGTTAAAGGTGTCATAATTTTGCAACGAGAATTTTGGAGAGAAAATGTCGACTGTAAATGCACCGAAAAGTGCAAAATACGGCAGGTACGGCAGGTTTGAACCACTGTAAGTCTGGTTGTGTTTATCCGTGGGCCTTGATTATTCTTTATCTGATAATTCAGTATGTAGACTGTAAGAAATTGTCAATTTGGTGCTTTTTAGACAAAAATTAGCCCCACCAGCTGTGTGTATCGAAAACGCATTGAGGACGATTCCCTATCTAAAGCGAACACCATCTTTGTGATCTTGCACTATGATTCATAATAACTTTTGTTGTAAAGTAACATACCAAAGATTGAAAAATGTTCAAAAATATTAAAATTCATATTGTAATAATTCATAGAGTGCCAGATAGTTATAGAATAACCCCAAGAATATGTGTGTAAAGTTGCAGTTTCAGATCTATATATCATGTACCAATTTCGAGTTCTTGCATTTGAAAGATTAACTCAAAAAACTGATGGGACTACAAGTGCTGGTCCTAAATTACTGGCTGATTATCCTGCGGGGATGCTATTGCTTTGTGGCGCAGTGGCTTTCTGGCAATCAGCGCCAGATAATAGCCAGATATGATCGGTTGTCGATGGACCGTGGAGAATGACTATCCTTCCCGCCGTAACAAATGATACCGTATAAAATAGATTGGAAAGGCAAATTCTAAAAGAAATTGGAAAGATAAAATTTACTGCGATAATCTCCCAATTATCACGTTCAATGCACAAGCCACCGTGCATTGCAAATGTGTATATGAATGTCAAAC
This sequence comes from Hanleya hanleyi, assembly GCA_036873755.1. Lineage (NCBI taxonomy): Eukaryota > Metazoa > Mollusca > Polyplacophora > Lepidopleurida > Hanleyidae > Hanleya > Hanleya hanleyi. Next base: position 17,265 of record JAVTVY010019760.1, on the reverse strand, counting down.
ATAAGAACGGTAATTTTTTGACAGGGTTCGTGCACCTTCTGAGGTTCAAAATTCCATGACTTTTCCATGACCAATTTTTGGAATTTTCATGACCTCTAAACTACCCTTTTCATACAAGTTTCAGATCAGACCGCCGTTTGGCCGCCATCTTGAATTTTGTGAAAAAAGGGGATGTATTCCTCCGCGGCAATGCGATCTGGCGGTGATGCGGTCTGCCTCCGCGGATAGAAAGTAGTCCTACGGGAAAAATGCATGGAATGCATGTATGGACCGTGGGATGTACTGACCTTCAACATCGGGGAGCGTTTTTAAAACCATATTGACCTTTTGTGGTGGAGTGCTATTAGGGTTCAAGTGATCGGGTTGTGGGGCCGAATGACTCCTCTAGGTGGGGGGAAAACGGTCCGCGAGAAAAAATAGTGCGCCGAAACAATAGTGCGGGTCTGTATTTAATCAATTTAAACATTTTTTAAACATTTAAAACTTTAATACATTTAAAATGGGCTTACCTTGAGTGTCCAAGTCCTTCCAATGTGTCAAGTTTATAATTGGCTGGGTGTCCGTTCTGTAGGATCTGTACGAGAGTGCATCAGCGTTGGCTGGCTGCCAACATCCGGGTTCCGCTGGCACGCATCCAATTGGCTGGGTGCCAAGTTTTATATGAGTCGGGTGTCCATTGGCCTGGTGCCAACATCCGGGTTCTGTTGGCATTCATCCAATTGGCTGGCTGCCAATTGGCTCAGTGCCAACTTTTCTCTTATAAAAGGGGGTCAGTTTTCAAGTCGGTACCAACATTTTCACTGACCATCCGAAGCTATCGATATGCCTGCCAGCCTGCCTAACCGACCTGCCTGTGTGTAGTAATCTGCCTAACCGAGCTGCCTGCCTGCCTGACCAGCCTGTCTACCTCATCTACCTGTGTACCTTTCCAGCATGAGTCGTGATCGTTCAAGATCTCCCCTGAGACGAGACGACAACAATATGAGACCAGAACAAGATTTTCCAGGTGATCCAGTGGTGCCTGCCGATGAAGCATTACCACAAGACCAGTCAGTGAGTGCCATATATCAGCGACATTGGAACACCATTCGCCATTGCTTTCACCGTCAACGGCCCATACTGGACTTGTGGACCTGATACATCTTCCGTCCTACGTGGAGCGTATTTTTCACGACCAAGCCACGTCGTTTCGGGTCAATATGACTTTTGGATACATTCTCCGGCACAAAGAGACCAACCAACTACGGTATTTCTACCCGAGCAACAACAACCATGTATTTGACCAGCCCTTCATGGTGACGGGTGCTATTTCTCTGGAGCCGGTGGTCGATCAACTCACTACATTAGACCCGTTGGAGTGGGCCCGCCAGCAACGACCGAACACGAAACGGTTGGTGGAAATGGTTATCAACGTAACATTCTACGTGACGAAATTGCGGAATCATCCGATCGGCGCTCCTGTCATTCTTCCGCCTTGGCTGAGTTGACGAAACGGCATGTATGCGTTAACAAGCGGAGTACATGTTTCGCTGTTTGGCTGTACATTTGGACCAGTGTAATCCCAAGGCGTGTGATAGAGTGGCCAACTGCTATTGGGAAGAGTATCTAGAGGAACAAGATATGGATAAGCGGCAGTTCCGGGGTGTACCCTTCAAATATTTGGATGTCGTCGAATCGCTCTTCAAGGTGAATATCTTTGTCTATCGATTACTACGGGAAGGTGAGGAGAACCCTGAATTTGTCGCCGAGTTGGTGCATCGCTCTTCAGAACGGTACGCGGCCACGATGAAGGTGAACGTCTACGACTACGGTGGAGTCAGTCACTTTTCCCTGATTCACGATATGAGCCTCTTCGCCCAATCCTACAGCTGTACTCAATGCCAGCGGGTGTTTGACCACTCCGGGAACCTACATAAGCACGAGAAAATCTGTACGAACGCTATTCAACGGAAATTTCCTGGAGGTGTATATCACAATACGCCTACTATCTTCCAAGAACTAGCTGATGAGGGTCTTGTGGTGGCGGAAGAGGACCGTTATTTTCCCTACCGGGCGTGCTATGACTTTGAAGCGATTTTGGAACCTATGGACACTACCTCAGCCAAAACGCTGTGGACACAGCGTCATATCCCGCTGAGTGTCAGCATTTCAACCAACGTTCCTGGCTATGACGCTGAGCCTGTATGTTTCGTATCGACCGGTGACCCCCATGATTATATTAAAGAGCTGGGGGTGTGGGAGTGTGAATTCCATATCCTGTGCCAGGTCCTCCCAAACTTGCGTAATTTCCTGAAAGGGCACGAGTACCCCCTCAGTCGTCGTCGTATTCTCACCACGCCACAGATCCTTGAAGCCGTGCGTACGGAGACCCTGTACGGGTTTATAGAATGTGACCTGCATGTCCCCGACGCCCTGAAGCCAAAGTTTGCAGAGTACCCACCCATTTTTTAAAACACGCTGGTGAGTCGGGCTGACATTGGAGAGACCATGGGGGCCTACGCCGAGGAGCATGACAACCGCGCCGGATGTTGATAGGCAGTATGTGGGCTGACAAAATCTTACTGGGCACGCACTTCTGCGCTGGCACATGAGCCACGGTCTCGAGGTCACACGAGTCTATCAAGTCATACAGTATGTACTCAATGCCTGTTCGGCCGCTCGTCCTGGAAACTCGCGGGGAATAGTTTTTATGGCAAAACTGTGACGAATCAAGCCCGCCATGTCACCGTGAATATATGCACTACCCAACAAGCGCGAACAAAAATCAACTCGACGCTGTTTCGCTCCGTCGACGTCATCGATGATGATACCTACGAGGTTACCTCTGCCAAAAAGACCACGCGTTACAACTTACCCCTCCAAATTGGGTGTATGGTGTACCAGATGGCCAAACTCCGGATGTTGGAGTTCCTCTATGACTTTATCCACGTGTATTTCGACCAGAGCGATTGGCAGTTGATAGAAATGGACACAGATTCCACCTACATGGGTGTCTCTAATGCAGGCTGAGAGTCACTCGTGAAACCGGAACTACGAGTCCAGTATGAAGCGGAACGGGATGAATGGCTGCCTCGACGCGACCACTACCAGCACGACAAGCGAACCCCCGGTCTCTTTAAACTAGAGTGGAGTGGAGAAGCCATGATCGCCCTGTGATCAAAAACATATTACTGTTACGGTGGAGACCAAAACAAGTTCAGCTGCAAGGGGGTCAATCGACGGGACCCCACCATTAACAAAGCTCTCTACCTGGACGTGCTTCAAAACCGCGTCAGTACTAGTGGGACCAATCGAGGATTCCGTGTGGTGGATCATCAAATGCGTTCGTACATACAGCAACGAGATGCCTTCACCTTCTTCTATCCGAAACAAAAGGTCCTTCCGGATGGTGTCAGTACCACCTATCTGGACTTGTGAACTGGTGACTACTACATATATTGCCTCTAACCGATGCGAATGTATGACTGTGTGTGAACTCTTAATTTTCACATGTTGTGAATACTACATGTAATTCTCAAATGCATGTTCTAGTACATAACGCATTCTTGTACATCTATAATTTGTATTGTTGTTTGTATTATACAACCCTTAGTGAATATCCAATCGACATAGTCTGTATACAGTACTTGACAGTTCCTGACAGTTCTTGTACATTGTGATTCTTGTTTGTATTATGAAATTTCCTTGTATACGTAATATATAATAATTCTTCACCTGAATAAAAAATTGTAAGTTTCACGTTCTATCAGAATTGATGAATTATTTATTTGTAGCCGAAAAATACTCAGTGGATAATGTTTTCATCAAACTAAGAAATACAAAGTCATTCAGACTTTCAAGGAGGGACTTGAATTATCCAGACCACCCCAAATTTATGAGCTCATATTCTATACAGTGAAATACTGTAGCGGGGTATAAAAACGCACTGAGTCACCCGTGGACAATTCGCAACAAAGTATACTTTTGCACAATGTAACGTGTTCATTTTTAGCCGCCCATTTTCTACGGCCTACATCCCACGTGGTCTATTAATATGCACGCACATATCTTTTTTTAAATTTTTCATTGGCTGGATATCCTCTGTTTTTCCACGCCAACCCCACGTGGGAGTATGAGCGAACGAGTCAATCTACCGTGACAAGCCCAGAAGAAGAAAACCGCTGGGATGTCGGGACTAACTTCAAGCCAGGGAACATTGGCCAAAAAGCCGTTGGCCAAAATCATTAGCTTGACAATTCAGTGCGTTCAATTCTTGCATGTGGTATAATGGAGACTCGCTTTACCGATGGAAATATCTGTGAATTTCGAAAAAGTATATATGGAATGAGGCCTGGTTCGTGGCGATACCCATATTTTTAGAATAAGAATGCATCGTGATGAAGGATTGGTGTGTTATACCCACCTAGGAAAAAAAACCCCCAGACATATACGCACAAAACTCCCGCAATATGGAATTTTGCCAGGTATACATCAGGAATCGGACTAAACTCTTTATCAGGTAAGCTGGACTTTCGTATACTTGAGTTGAAACCCATGCAGACGGCCCATTCAAATTTCAATGCATTGGCAACATAGCTTCGCACGAGAGACAATTTCAAGACAATTTTCTAGCGGGGCCTTTTCTAGCAGGGAATTGATGTAATATACTCTTCTGTCATACTGGGATGGTGTGTGTGTGTTGGATATGTGATTTTAAAATTTTATTATGACCAGGTTAGCTTGAGTGTTTTATGGGCGGTAAATATAGGGGAGAAAAAGGCAACATTGTGACCAAAACATAACAGTTGACAGCTGAGCAAAACAACTGAGCGGACTAAAAGTGCATCCAAACTTATAGCCTGTGCGTGTATACGTTTTTCAAAGGTGGGTGTGGGGGTGGTTACTTTTTTTTTTTTTCTTGGAAAAATTGTGCATTGTTAGAAGTTCTCTTTCGGAAGAGTTGGCAGCACTGAAAAATGCTTTTTGAAATAAATGTCAGGGAAAAACATCTCCGGGCGAAACATTCTTTTTACACCGGGCGTTGTCTTTGGAGCATCTCGGTCACCCGCTTGATACAGATGGGGCAGCTTAAGTTGATGAGGGTGCATTCACTCGTCGGGCAGATTGATGGTTCTGTTAGTCGCTCGTCTAATTTAGCGATGCAACAGGCGCACATAGCTAGATGTCCGCAAGGGAAGAGGGCGACTTCAGCAAGATGGTAATCGGGCGGCGTGCAATTCACATATAGCAGTTGTTTCAGGTTTGATGCTAATGCGCCCTCAATCTTTGTACTTCTTTCGTGTAGATGATGAGGTCTTCCTGCTGATGGTTTGCTGTACCGTTCTGTTCTTCTTTCTTCTCTCCTTCCGTCTTTTCCTGAATGGACTTGATCGGCGCTCGGCTGCTGGTCGCTGGGGTAGAGTTTTAGTTGAGTAAGTCGGCTGATGAAAATGGTGCTATGGTCGGTTGAATGTCTCGTGGCTCATTGTTGCTGAAAATCTCATTCAAAATTTCCTCCAGCCGGGATTCGTTGATATCCGTCTTTTCCTCAGTGGACTATGTCGGTGCTCGTCTGATGGTCGCTGGCGTAGAGTTTTGGTTGAGTAAGTCGGCTGATGAAAATGGTGTTATGGTCGGTTGAATGTCTTGTGGCTCGTCGTCGCTGAAAAGTTCGTTGAGAATTTCTTCCACTCGAGATTCGAAATCCATCGTTTCATCTGTGGTAGTCATCTTGAGATATTGGCGTAATGAGTAGCGTGGGTTCCGAGGGCAAGTGATAAGCGAAGGTACTGAATTGGAAAATGCGCCCCTTTTATAGCAAAAGACTTGGCGCTGTGCCAACTGGCTGAGGGCCAACTGGCTGACTGCCAACGGTACCATTGACATTCAGCCAACGTTTAGACCTGCCAATTTTTGAGATGAAATAATTTTCTTGACGAAGTAGAAATTAACGCAAATCTATATTCTACAAAAAAAAAGAATATATTAGCGTAGGTGAATTTTTTTTAGACTCGTTACTTATAAGTACCCAAACTTTTTTGTGCTTTCATCAAAAATGAAACCGGAGATGGTGTGTGTGTGTTGGATATGTGATTTTAAAATTTTATTATGACTAGGTTAGTTCTATGGGCGCTAAATATAGCAGAGAAAATGGCAACATTGCCGTCAAAACATAACAGTTGACAGCGGAAGCAAAACAGCCTGAGTTTTTTCCTCCTGGCCTCACTGCGCGTAAAGTCTGGTGCCGCTGTGTCTGTGTGCGTGAGCTCTCATACCGAAGCAAAGATGGGCTAAAAGTCATCGAATATAAAAAGTTTTTCTACAGCTTAAAATTGACTGGCTCGCAGATGCCCAGAAATTAGCCGCCAATATTTTTGTAAGAAAAAAAAATTATCCCATATCTGCATATTCATACATGAAGACAATATACTATAATCAAAATATTATCATTCGAAGACAATTTTCTAGCGGGGCTTTTTTTCCAGCAGGGAATTGATGTAATATACTCTTTTGTCATAAATCTACAACATAGATGTAAAAATAGATACCGTGGCATAAAATTAGAGAGAACATTTCAATACACCTCAAAAAAAATGAACCTGGGATGGTATATCCTTCATCTCGGAGGGTCGCGAGTTCGATTCTCGCGTTCATTCAGTGTGTGTGTGTTGGACATGTGATTTTAAAATTTTAGTATGACTAGGTTAGCTTGAATGTTTTATGGGCGCTAAATATAGAAGAGAAAATGGCAACATTGTGGCCAAAACATAACAGTTGACAGCTGAGGTTTTTTCCTCCGGGCCTCACTGTGCGTAAAGTCTGGTGCCGCTGTGTCTGTGTGCGTGAGCTCTCATACCGAAGCACAGATGGGCTAAAAGTCATCGAATATAAAAAGATTTTCTACAGCTTAAAATTGACTGGCTCGCAGATGCCCAGAAATTAGCCGCCAATATTTTTGTAAGAAAAAAAATTCTCCCCATATCTGCATATTCATACACGAAGACAATATACTATAATCAAAATATTATCATTCGAAGACAATTTTCTAGCGGGACTTTTTTCCAGCAGGGAATTGATGTAATATACTCTTCTGTCATAAATCTACAGCATAGATGTAAAAATAGATACCGTGGCATAAAATTAGAGACAACATTTCAATCTGCCAATTTTCGAGATGAAATAATTTTCTTGACGAAGTAGAAATTAACGCGAATCTATATTCTACACAAAACCTAGAATATATTAGCGTAGGTGAATTTTTTTTTAGACTCATTACTTATACGTACCCAAACTTTTTTGTGCTTTCATCAAAAGTGAGAACACATCTCGAAAATTGGCAGGTCTAAACGTTGGCTGAATGTCAATGGTACCGTTGGCACTCAGCCAGTTGACCCTCAGCCAGTTGGCACGGCGCCAAGTCTTTTGCTATAAAAGGGGCGCATTTTCCAATTCAGTACCTTCGCATATCACTTTCCCTCGGAACCCACGCTACTCGTTACGCCAATATCTCAAGATGGCTGGCCCACGACGTCAATGTCCTGTAGATGACGAGATCCCAAGATTTATCGTGCCAGTTATCCGTCCGGAAGCTGTAGATCGACAGGTTTTGGTCCAAGATTCTGTTGATGAGATAGAAAGTGAGGAAGAAACGGAGCTTGAAGAACTGACAGCCCCTTCTCCATCCATCTTGGAAACAGCGGCGGGGTGGTTGACTGCAAGCAGACCTGCCACTTCGCTTCACCCAGCAACTCCTGATGTGACAACGACACGAATGTCCCGGCTGAGACGGGAGAAATTACTCAACAATCTCAAGAAAACAGAATTCAAGAATTAGAGCGGGGGAAAGGCGCACTTCGCCGGCAACTAGACGCCGAACGCGAGAAGAGCAACTGCACCATTTGTCAGGCCATCGAGGCAGTTTATGTGTTTTTTCCATGCGGACATTTAGCCATTTGTGGAATGTGCTTGTGTAATTTTATTTGCAATGCCGGAACTTGCCGATGTGCTGAGAACGACGACGAGGAACAGCATATTTTGCTCCGGTGCCCCGTCTGTCGGACTCATATTGCTGGAGTGAAAAAAATATTTCGACCGTGAGGTGTTTTTCCCTGACATTTTTTTTCTCAAAAGCACTTTTCAGTGCTGCCAATTCTACCGAAAGAGAACTATCAATGCACAATTCAATTCAAAAACACCAGAATGACCCTCTCCATTTCCCTATACATAAAAAAAACAACACACACACCATATGAATTCATGATATTTTTATTTTAACAACAACACAGAAGAATGAACATTTTTTTCTATTCTCGGTAATATCGATCTGATAATTCCTACAGGCATTTACTTTCACGCCGGGTGATTATAAATATATAATTGATTTACGGTAGCGTGGTAGAAGAGCAACACATGTATACAATGTAACTTAGTGTTGCAACAATTGTGTTAAAAAGTTGCGACATCGCAACATTTTAACGCGATTGCAACAATTGTGTTAAAATGCTGCAACATCGCAACATTTGGCCTAGTGACTTGGATATATCAAAAACATAAACAAACAGAGTCTCACGCAGTAATGTTTGTCTCTGAGTGTATATTATAGCTCAGAATTGTAAATATTTATTAAGCAGCCATTTTTGGAAATGGCCCTTCTGCTTATCTGAGCTGTGTTGTGAGAGGAAAGCGTCCATATGGGAGCGTGGAATTCTAGCTGGGCATCGGGGCAACATTTGGCCTAGTGACGCGGATATAAAACGTAAACAAACAGCCAACACGGAAATATCTCTCTCTCTCTGAGTGTCTATTATAGCTCAGAATTGTAAATATTTATCGAGCAACCGTTTTTGGAAATGACCCTTCTGCTTATCTGAGCTGTGTTGTGAGAGGAAAGCGTCCAAATGGGAGCGTGGAATTCTAGCTGGGCATCGGGTTTGAAACCTGTCCAAGATTTGTATTTCATTACTGTCTTGTATGGCTTCTTTCAAAATCTCCTCTGTTAAAAACAGCCCCACACATTCATGCTCAATTTGACTGAGTGATTTATATTGACATCCGGCACATTGTTCCATGCGTATCGCTCGAATGTACGGCTTTAGTTCATCCATATAAGTGTCGAACAATAAGCTGGATAATTTTTGCATGTTATCTCCAGACAGCGATTCAGAAATGTCTGGTGTTAACCCTTGCAGCGTATTCCATGCGCGTAAATGCAGCGTCACGCCCTCAGTTTGCGGAAACCACTTGTGTTTTCCACGTTTCCATTTGCGCAGATGGACCAACACCACATCGTTGGAGAGAGTATAACTGAGAAAGATATTTTCTTCTGCGAAAAATTTCACTTCGTCTTTTCTTTGCATATCGATGAGCGAGTCTATGGTATCGTACAGATCTATAATTTTCTCCCAGACGTTAGCTGTGATTGAAATATGCTTGGCCGGCTTTTCTTCGCAGGCTGGAACGTCGAAATGGATGCATTGGTCTTTTACTGTCACTGTCAAATTCGGCGAAAGCTCCCACTGAGAGAACGTTGAGCAACGGGCCGCTTGCTGGATGATATCATTCATCAGTTGCACAGACACGGGGAGTAACGACTGGACCTCTTCCTCTGCTTGCTGGCCTATTTTTAAAGGTGCTAGTTGGAGACGGGCGCGTTTGGCAGGTGGACCGGGTTCTTCCTGGGCACGTTTGGTATGTCTACTCTCTTCGGGGATGTCTATGACTAAGGTTTTTTCCTGGGGTTGAAGTACAGACGCTATTCCTTCATTCCCCGTCTTCTTCAGTGCCTCCAGGAAGGCCTGAACGGACCACGGCATGGTATCAGGTCGATGAGGGCTCTGTTTTGTGCCATATAGGTCTTCTCCGCCATGATATCTACCCCACTTTGTTTAGTGATTATGTTTTCCGCCATGAGCAGATCACATATATCGGCCGCATGCTGCATCTCGTCAATGATCTTGATACGGTGATGTAAAAGCTTAGCTCGGTCGGATGAGTCTATGGCTCAGGCACAGCATCAGGTAGTAGGCAGGCAGTGGTCAGGTAGGCTGTAGGCAGGCAGACAGATCGATAGCTTCGGATGGTCAGTGAAAATGTTGGTACCGACTTGAAAACTGACCTTTTATAGGAGAAAAGTTGGCACTGAGCCAATTGGCAGCCAGCCAATTGGATGAATGCCAACAGAACCCGGATGTTGGCACCAAGTCAATAGGCACCCGACCCATATAAAACTTGGCACCCAGACATCCAGCCGTCGTCCATTAGAGAATATCCGCGTCCATAATCCAAAGACCTATTCCTTGTTCCATATGACAGTATTAGCACCAAATTCAAAAAGACAACCATAGTATACATAAACATAGGCTTGTTTCCTGCAAGAGAGAAGCGGTCAACAGTTTTCAATGATGCCGGCAAGACATCATGATGTTCCAAAAATATCAAATCCGGAAAACAGTCCGCGAGAAAGGTCAACGGCCGATGCTCCGTACTTCCCCGCACTCCCCCGAGGTCAAAGGTCAATATGGTTTTAAAAACGCTCCCCGATGTTCAAAGTCAGTACATCCCACGGTCCATACATGCATTCCATGCATTTTCCCCGTAGGACTACTTTCTGTCCACGGAGGCAGACCGGATCACCGCCAGACAGCATTGCCGCGGAGGAATACATCCCCTTTTTTTCACAAAATTCAAGATGGTGGCCAAACTCCGGTAGAGGTCACTTTGCCGGAACTATATTGAACTTGACCTTGTCGTGTTGCATCATGGGATAGAGTGCACTCAGAGGTCAAAGGTCAAGGTTACCTTTTCGGGTTTTTCTATACTACTATCGTCCATGTCTGACTTCATATTGAAAGACCTATCACCAGATCTTACCCAAGCAAGAATAAAAATATAGAAACACTGCAAGTTGGTTAAACTGCATTACAATTTATAATAATTTGAATGATTACACTGAAAAATAATGTGTATTTAAATGTAAATTCTATTTATTGATCTCAATAGCGAGATTGGAGAAGAAATCAATAATTTGCTGCACTGGATGTGATGAAATTATTGGACACCTAATGTAGTCTTACCAGTGTGCACATGAATACAAAAAATCAAGACTTGTTTCATAGTTACTTGTGAGGCAGAAAAATACAGCATATTAGAAAATTTCTGACCGATCGGTATGACCTCACCAAAGTCTGCATAAGTTTGAATTTGAAACCAACAGGTAATGTTCACAGTTCAACAGCTGATTACAGTTTCCAATACTTCAACTTCTAAGTTTTTCAGGGTCTTCAGTTTCTCAGCCATTTTTTATCTATACCAGTGTGACTGTATTTGTTTCAAACACCACAATATTTCCGGTTCCAATGTCTAATTTATTGAAAGAAAGCCAGAAATACCCTCGCGATGATCGCCGGCAGATGTTGGCATACGCCCACAGTCGTGCAGGGTATTGGTCGTCTCACGGTTCGAGGTAGAAGTTGAAGCTCGGGCGGGCACGGCAGTCTCATTTATAGTCAGAAATGCCGCTATGTCCCTGTGTTGGCCGTCCCTGATTTTTCTGTCCAAGCGTAATTTGTGCCTTGTAATTTTTGTATGGCTCCGTAAAGCACCATCGCCTATATTGGACAGATTCACATTTGTTTGACACGCCGTGCACGTGGCTGTCCTCTCATCGTGACGGAACAACCACAGTTTTATAATCATCCAGTCTCAGCCAATGTTCATTAAATTTGCATTTTCCCAGCATCGACAAAATTAGCCCAAAGCAAAATTCCAAACCAACGAAAAATGGCGACCGTCCCCCTCATTTCACAGAGGTGGAAACAAGTCACTGCAATTTGACCAATGGCAGCAGTTCTGGATACGTAAATTAGTACAGATGTCAAGAGCGTGAGCCAATCAGCTGTCGACATATTATGACCTCGACCAATACACGTCACAAAATACGAATATTAATTCAGCGGGAAAGAGTCACGAGTTTAGTTCAACCAATGGACTACACAAAATATGTAGCTGTCTGACCTCGTTCCAATCAGGCGAAATTCGGTCACCAGCAAAGACGTTTCACGGCTGTTTGGATTTTTATTCCGCAATAAATTTCGCTGAACTTCGGTGAATAACTTAGCTTTTTCCATTCATTTCCCCCGTACATCTATTTTCTCTGACTTTCCATGACCTTTCAACGAAATTCCATTATCGTCGCGGCATCAGTTTCGGCCCGTCATGGGTTGCCATCTTTGAATGTTATTATCACGAATAGAATAGAATAGAATAGATTTTATTCAGCTGATCACAGCGCCCTCTAGAGGCATACAATCACAGTCTCTCCCCCTTCTCATCATTTTGACATTGATTATTCCCGGAAACAACACTTGATTTAACAATGTTAACTTAATAACATACGGAAACAGGGTGTATAAGTGTCTCCTGGTCACAATTTCATTCCACATGCGGGAAGCGGTAGCCCGAAATGGCTCAATTCCCCTCTCCTTCTGACGACCGCTACCCGCAGTGGGCCGAAATCCCACCAAGCCCGGCCAGGCCGCCAGGTTGAGTGGGAGACCGGGTCCATTCTCGACCGCCACCTGATGACTAGCCCAGCCAAGTTGGAGTGACCAGGAGACACTTACAATAGAAACGATAAATGCATGGATGAAAATGATCCATAATGAATATATGATAAACTGTTTCATGAAAAAACACTAATTGGCTACTGCCGCAAATCCAAAATTTCAGCAATTCATTTTGCTACATTAAAACAAATGGACTCATTTTCACACGTCATTAACCAAATGAATTTCTCATCCACAGATAGACTATTAAAGTGAACAGATGAGCCCCTAGCCAGTGTCAACAACCCAACTCGCTGATTATTAAATTGAGGGCATTCTAATAGAACATGTATTTCGTCTTCAATACTTGGATAGAAGTCGCAAGTCCGATCAAGAACTGAAATACGTGTATCTCCCCTGTTCTATATTTAGTTTGTGAGCACTTAATCTAAACTTGGCTAATGTCTGACGATAGTTGAATACTTGTATATTTAGCAAATATGGCTCCATGCAAAAAATATTTTTGAATAATTGGTAAGTGCGTAGTTTATTTCCAGAGTTTAGTAAGTGAAAATCTTGTCTATTCGAATTCCTCAAACTATAGAGTTTTGGAAATTAATTATATGTGTTCTTTTTCCATTCATCTGAATATGTATTAAAAATAGCATGATGTAACATCTTGACTGCAGAATTAAGGGACCCACAGTAAGTTCTGGGGGATAAAGGACTTAGTTTAAGTTGACCAAGTAGAGTTTATAAACATGAGTAGTAGGTAAACAGCAAATTCCCTATTATTTATGCAAATTTGTGGCGGTCACGTGGCGGCTCTCGTCCAATCAGAAGCGAGTATTTCAAATCCGTCACAGAGCTCTCGTCCAATCAGAAGCGAGTATTTCAAATTGACCAAAAAGCTACCTCCAGCACAGGAGAGTTCCAATTTTTCCAGGCCAAAAATAGTTCCATGTATTCATCCGCGGTGATGCGGTTTTGGTGGTGATGCGGTCGCGGGAAAAAGCTTCCGCGGAGAAAAAGTAGTCCCTAGATAAAATGGTCCGATTGGGTCGAGTGAGGTATCAAAGTGAAGCTTATGTGAAGGGGCATCTAATGAGCTGGGTGTGGGGTTGAAATATCGGCATTCTGCGCATGCGCGGTGGCCGAAGGGTATGGAAATAGCCGTTTTGGAGCTAGGGGAGCCACTAATGGGCCGATGGAGTTCTATGAGGTATCAAAGTGAAGCATTCGTGAAGGGGCATCTGATGGGCTGGGTATGGGGTTGAAATATCGGCATTCTGCGCATGCGCGGTGGCCGAAGGGTATGGAAATAGACGTTTTGGAGCTAGGGGAGCCACTAATTGGCCGATGGAGTTGTATGAGGTATCAACGTGAAGCCTATGTGAAGGGGCATCCAGACATGGGTGGGTGCATGTAAAATTTTTCCTGAAAAAAAAAAACGGAAAACGGACTTTATCGAAAAACCTGGGAAAATGCCTATATGGGGTATGGGTGGTATATAGGTCGCCGGGCTTAACGGGGCTCGCCTGTCAATAGAGTTATCTCCCCTAGTTCCAGGGTGGGTGTATGTAAAAATTTTCCTGAAAAAATACGGAATACGGACTTTATTCTAAATTACGGGAAAATGCCTATATGGGGTATGGGAGGTATAGGACCATCCTGGGAAACCTACTTCTCCACATTTGCGGTATAGGTTGTGGGGTCTCGTTTTCTTAGTCTCGTCAAAACAAACATGATAAGAAGTGTCCCGGAGCGAAACGGTGAAATTTTTGAAAAAAGTCACCGAGCCTCATATAGTCCCATACTAGGGTATAGGACCGATGTTTGTCCCCCCTGGGAAACGTACTTCTATACATTTGCGGTAGGGTTGTGGGGTCTCGTTTTACTCGTCTCGTCATGTAGAACACGATAGGAAGTGTTGCGGAGCGAATCGGTGAAATTTTTGAAAAAGTACGATATAGCCCCATATAGACATATATATATAAATATATATTCCCATACTGGGGTATAGGACCGATGTTTGTCCCCCTGGGAAACCCACTTCTCGACATTTGCGGTAGGGTTGTGGGGTCTCGTTTTTCACGTCTCGACATTTAGAACACGATGGGTAGGGTTGCGGAGCGAATTGGTGAAATTTTTGAAAAAAGTCACCAAGGCCTGGGTAGGCCCATAGGCCTATACTGCATGGCTATGGGCTATAGACCCATACGGGGTGGACATGTTGGAGTCTAGGTGAGCCCCTAATGATCCTATGAGGTCGTATGAGGTCTTATTTTGAAGCTCTCATGCAGGAGCATCCGACTGGGCTAATGGTTCGTCCGTGTTCAAGTCCGCAGTCCGGCCGTAGTATAGAAAACAGGCATTTTGGGTGCTGTGTAGGGGTGTGTTTGGGATAGAGATGGGCTATTCACGGTTCGAATGGGTCGTGTGAGGTGTCAAAGTGAAGCTTGTGTAGGGTAGAGTCAGAATGGTGTGTTTTTGAATGCAAGTCGCGTTAATCTGCGCATGCGCAGTTGGTTGTAGTAACTAAAGTGGCCATTTTGGGGCAGTGAAGGAAGGTATTTGGGGTCGAGATGGGCTATTCACGGTTCGAATGCGTCCTGGAAGGTGTCATCTTGTAGTTCTCGGGGTGTACATTCCGATTTGAGGGGTGTTCCCGTCATCTGTGACGTCATCGGTACGAGTAGTACCTTAAGTGGCCATTTTCGGGCAGTACATGAAGGTATTTGGGATCGAGATGGGCTATTCACGGTTCGAATGCGTCCTGGAAGGTGTCATCTTGTAGTTCTCGGGGTGTACATTCCGATTTAAGGGATGTCCGCGTCATCTGTGACGTCATTAGTGACGTCATCAGTACGAGTAGTAGCGAAAGGGGGCATTTTGGGTGCTATGTAGGGCTGTGTTTGGGGTAGAGATGGACTATTCACGGTTCGAATGGGTCGTGGAAGGTGTCAAAGTGAAGCTTGTGTGGGTTAGAGTCAGGATGGCGTGTTTTTAAGTGCAAGTCGCGTCAATCTGCGCATGCGCAGTTGGTTGTAGTAAGTAAAGTGGCCATTTTGGGGCAGTACATGAAGGTGTTTGGGGTAGAGAGGGACCATCCTTGGTCCGAATGCGTCGTGTGAGGTGTCATTTTGTTGCTCTCGGGGTGTACATTCCGATTTGAGGGATGCCCGCGTCATCTGTGACGTCATTGATGACGTCATCGGTACGAGTAGTAGCGAAAGTGGACATTTTGGGGCAGTACAGGAAGGTATTTGGGGTAGGGATGCTTCATCCTCAGTCCGAATGCGTCTTGTGGGGTGTCATTTTGTAGCTCTCGAGGTGTACATTCCGAGTTGAGGCATGTCCGAAGCATCTGTGACGTCATTGTTGACGTCATCAGTAGGAGTAGTAGCGAAAGTGGACATTTTGGGGCAGTGAAGGAAGGTATTCGGAGTAGAGAGGAACCATCCTTGGTCCGAATGCATCCTGGGAGGTGTCATGTTGTAGCTCTCGGGGCGTAGACCCCAATTTCAGGGATAGACACAGCATCTGTGACGTCATTGGTGACGTCATCAGTACGAGTAGTAGCGAAAGTGGGCGTTTTTTAGCAGTGAAGGTTGTTACTTGGTGTAGACATGGACCATCTGCGGTGCGAATGCGTCGTGTGAGGTGTCACCTTGTAGCAACGCCCACCAACGCCATTCTGAATGCTTCAATGCCCTGGTGAAATAGCTCAGAAGCTCTTATATTCCATGGAATTGTCACTAATTCTTCGAAATGCAGTGACGCCCTCGACGCCCGTCGTTACACCTTAACACTCTAACATAACGCCATGATATAGACCGGAGAGAGAACAACAAGAGCAACAACAACAACAAGGATGACACATGAGAGAACAACAACAACAAGAAGTTTTTCCATATAGTTTATTCTCCCCAATGTTACATCATACCCACGCTGGGGGAGCCGCGTTGGGTATATTTACAATTCAAGAAGATTCTTTTCCAATCAGAGGCCACCATTTGCAAGTTTCATATTCGTTCCTGTCCGTTAGATGTATTCTCGGCTACTCTTGCCCAATCAGAAGTCGCCATTTCAGAAAGTTCCATCTTCGGCCATGTTCGCTCTGAACCGTTTGTTCTAATCGTCATCGGGCAGACCAGGATACCGTTGAGGCCACATATACTCAGATAGTTGTTTGTGCATTCTGAGTATCTATCAGTGCATGGGTGAATACTTTCATCCGATGGGGATGGTGGTCAGTTTAACCACGAAGAACGTAACATTGGTCACCCTCTCCACTTGCCATTTTGTGTTGGGGCGTTGTTGTTGGGCCCATTTCAAACTATCCACGCTTGTCCAGTTCCTTCAGCATCGTCTCCAGTGACGCACGATGGATAATGGTGAAAGGCTGGTCAAACACCCGGGTATTATTGCCGGGATAAAAGTAACGGAGCTGGTCTGTCTCTTTATGGCGAAGAATGTATCCAAAAGTGAGATTTAACTTGAAGGCTGTATCTTGGTCGTTGAAGATGGCTTCCACGTAGCTACGTAGACGGATGTTTTCTTCCAACCGGAAATTATATAAGTCCAATATCGGGCGATGCCGTTGAAAACAGTGTCGGATCATGTACCAATGGCGTCGATACATCTCACGCACTGGATGATCTTCGGGTAAGAGATCGCTGGGAACATCCACCGCATCTTCCAGAAAAGGTTCAATGTTGTCAGGCGTATGACTCGAAACCGT
>JAVTVY010019758.1:0-81582 GCA_036873755.1 Hanleya hanleyi | reverse complement strand
CATTCAAAAACACACCATTCTGACTCTACCCCACACAAGCTTCACTTTGACACCTCACACGACCCATTCGAACCGTGAATAGCCCATCTCTACCCCAAACACACCCCTACATAGCACCCAAAATGCCCCCTTTCGCTACTACTCGTACTGATGACGTCACTGATGACGTCACAGATGACGCGGACATCCCTTAAATCGGAATGTACACCCGGAGAACTACAAGATGACGCCTTCCAGGACGCATTCGAACCGTGAATAGCCCATCTCAACCCCAAATACCTTCATGTACTGCCCGAAAATGGCCACTTTCGCTACTACTCGTACCGATGACGTCACCGATGACGTCACAGATGACGGGAACATCCCTCAAATCGGAATGTACACCCCGAGAACTACAAGATGACACCTCACACGACGCATTCGGACCAAGGATGGTCCCTCTCTACCCCTAATACCTTCATGTACTGCCCCAAAATGGCCACTTTACTTACTACAACCAACTGCGCATGCGCAGATTGACGCGACTTGCATTCAAAAACACACCATTCTGACTCTACCCCACACAAGCTTCACTTTGACACCTCACACGACCCATTCGAACCGTGAATAGCCCATCTCTATCCCAAACACACCCCTACATAGCACCCAAAATGCCTGTTTTCTATACTAAGGGCCAGGCTGCGCATGCGCAGACTATTGAACACGGACGAACCATTAGTGTAGTCAAGTGCTCCTCCACGAGAGCTTCAAAATAAGACCTCACTCGACCCCATTGGACCATTAGGGACTCACCTAGACTCCAACATGTCCACCCCGTATGGGCCTATACACCCATAGCCATGCAGTATAGGCCTATGGGCCTACCCAGGCCTCGGTGACTTTTTTCAAAAATTTCACCGATTCGCTCCGCAACACTTCCTATCGTGTTCTAAATGACGAGACGAGTAAAACGAGACCCCACAACCCTACCGCAAATGTATAGAAGTGGGTTTCCCAGTAGGATAAACATTGAACCTATACCCCAGTATGGGACTATATGGGGCTCGGTGACTTTTTTCAAAAATTTCACCGATTCGCACGGGGACACTTCCTATCATGTTCTAAATGACGAGACGAGTAAAACGAGACCCCACAACCCTACCGCAAATGTATAGAAGTACGTTTCCCAGGGGGACAAACATCGATCCTATACCCCCAGTATGGGACTATATGGGGCTATATCGTACTTTTTCAAAAATTTCACCGATTCGAGCCGGGACACTTCCTATCATGTTCTAAATGACGAGACTAAGAAAACGAGACCCCACAACCTATACCGCAAATGTCGAGAAGTAGGTTTCCCAGGATGGTCCTATACCCCCATACCCCATATAGGCATTTTCCCGTAATTTAGGATAAAGTCCGTGTTCCGTATTTTTTCAGGAAAATTTTACATACACCCACCCTGGAACTAGGGGGAGATAACTCTATTGATAGGCAAGCCCCGTTAAGCCCGGCGACCTATATACCCCCCATACCCCATATAGGCATTTTCCCAGGTTTTTCGATAAAGTCCGTGTTCCGTATTTTTTTTTTTCAGGAAAAATTTTACATGCACCCACCCAGCCATCAAATACCCCTTCACCTAGGCTTCATTTTGATACCTCATATGACCCCATCGGACCATTATTGGCTCCCCTAGCTCCAAAACGTCTATTTCCATACCCTTTTCCCACAATTCCCTGTCTGCGCAGGCGCAGAATGGTGACAACGCCCGAGCCGCTAGTCCAGTCAAATGCCCCTTCACAAATGCTTAACTTTGATACCTCATATGACCCCATTGGACCATTAGGGGCTCCCCTACATCCCAACACGTCTATTTCCATACCCTTCGGCCACCGCGCATGCGCAGAATGCCGATATTTCAACCCCACACCCAACCCATCAGATGCCCCTTCACGAATGCTTCACTTTGATACCTCACTCGATCCCATTGGACCATTAGTAGCTCCCCTACATCCCAAAACGGCTATTTCCATACCCTTGGGCAACCGCGCATGCGCAGAATGCCGCTATGTCAACCCCACACCCAGCCCATTAGATGCCCCTTCACCTAAGCTTCACTTTGATACCTCACTCGACCCAATCGGACCATTTTATCTAGGGACTACTTTTTCTCCGCGGAAGCTTTTTGCCGCGACCGAATCACCGCCAGACATGACCGCATCACCGCGGATGAATACATCTTTGACCTGGGTCACGTGATATGCAAATTTGGAACTCTCCTGTGCTGGAAGTAGCTTTTGGTCCTTCTGCCGGAACTATACTCCACTTGACCTCTGTGACCTTGAAATGAGGTCGAAATGAGGTCAATAGGGTCTGTGCCGTCCTTTCCCTACTACCTGCAGCAAAGACGTTATTATGCCACGATTTTGCGAATTGTTTGCTGTGGTCACATTCGTGAAAAACTTTATGCATGATCTTTGGGGCCGGAAATTCACTGTTCGGACAGACCATGCGTGGCTGTGTCCTGGTTAAAGAATTTTAGAAATACTGAAGGTATGGTTGAACTCTGGATATCCCCCTTATATGCATATTATCTGGAGATTTAACATCGTTGGTCAGACAGTAGCTGAGGGGAAGGATAGATTATATGGCGACTAAGATGCAACCATATGACTTCACAGGAAAGCCTTTCTCGGCACCACACATTCAGTCTAGAATACGGAAGATTCTTGGTATCCCACCGCGCTTTTATTGCAACTGTTTATGTGAAAGCTATGAAGTAACCATATGGTCCCTAACGCTAACTTAAGCGGAATTAGATACGCTAGCTCGGGAGCTGTGATGACAGATCAGCTCAAATCAGTAACTCATCAGGCGTTAATAAACGAGAATCTCGGGCGTCTGACGGAGTGAACTCGTAAGCATGGGGTAAACATCGTAAATGCAAAATAAAAACCTGTAATGCCCGACGTCGTGCGGCAAATTTCCCAACAAGACACTAAACCTGCACAAATTTGTCAAATAACATGTACAGAGGGTGGGTCTCGGGGACTAACAGTCCACCAGCAGACCTCTACCATATACAGAAGTACATTTGTGAGATATATAAGAGGTGAGAAAATTGAGAGGTCTAGCGACTAAAAAGCAACCATATGACTTCACAGGAAAGCCTCACCTGGAACCTCACATTCAGTCTAAAAAAACGGAGGATTCTAAGACGTAGCCTTCGTATCTCAGCCGCGGTTTATTGCAACTGTTCGTGTGAAAACTATGAAGTAACCACACGGCCCCAAACACCGGCTTAGCGGGATCAGATACGCTAGCTCGGAAGCTGTGATAAAAGATCAGGTCAAATAAGTTGGAGCGATATGCAATAGGTGGGGAAAATTGACGACGTCTGGCGACTAAAAAGCAACCATTTGACTCTACAGAAAAGCATACCTCGGCACCTAATATTCAGACCCGAAAATACGGTGGATTCTCGGACGTAGCCTAGTAACTCATCTGATGTTAATTGAAGTGAACAACGCCTCAACATGAAGAAGACATGGTAAATGCAAAAATACTCAGAAAGTCGTGCGATAAATTTCCCACCAAGACAATAAACCTACATATATTTGTACAGAGGGCGGGCCTCGGGGGATTACAGTCTACCAGCAGGATCCTATCACATACAGAAAATAAATTGGCGAGATATGTAAGAGGTGGGAAACATTTACGACGTTTGTCGATTAAAAATCAACCATATGACTTCATAGGAATGTCTACCTCGGCAGTAGTAGGGTTAGGGCATTTGGAGGTCCCTTTCACCCGGATGTAGAGGTCATTTGGGGCGGAAACGTGGCGGGAGGAGAGGTCACGGGGAGTATAGTTCCGGCAGGATGACCAAAAGCTACCTCTAACACAGGAGAGTTTCAATTGCTGCAGGGGATGTATTCAGGATGTATTCATCCGCGGTGATGCGGTCTGGTCGCGGTTTTGGCGGTGATTCGATCTCCGGAAAAAGCTTCCGCGGAGAAAAAGTAGTCCCTAGATAAAATGGTCCGATGGGGTCGAGTGAGGTATCAAAGTGAAGCATTCGTGAAGGGGCATCTGATGGGCTGGGTGTGGGGTTGAATTAGGGTCATTCTGCGCATGCGCGGTGGCCCAAGGGCATGGAAATAGACGTGTTGGAGCTAGGGGAGCCCCTAATGGGCCGATGGGGTCGTATGAGGTATCCATGTGAAGCATTCGTGAAGGGGCATCTAATGGACTGGGCATGGGGTTGAACTATCGGCATTCTGCACATGCGCGGTGGCCCAAGGGTATGAAAATAGACGTTTTGGGAGCTAGGGGAGCCCCTCATGGGCCGATGGAATTGTATGAGGTATCCATGTGAAGCCTAGGTGAAGGGGCATCTGATGGGTTGGGTGTGCGGTAGGAATATCATTCTGTGCATGCGCAGACGCAATGCGGAGCTCTCGTCCAATCAGAAGCGAGTATTTCAAATCCGTCACACAGCACTCGTCCAGTGAGAAGCGAGTATTTTGACCCGGTGCATTATGGGGCATATCCAAGATGGCGGCACGTATGTTCAAGATGGCGGCACATCCGGTGTCCAAAACTGGTCATTTTGTCGGGATGTGGTCACCTAGTGTCGAAAACTGGACCCTGTATGGGTCCCGCTAGACGTTTTGGAGCTAGGGGAGCCACTAGTGGTCCAATGGGGTCGAGTGAGGTATCAAAGTGAAGCATTCGTGAAGGGACCTCTGATGGGCTGGGTGTGGGGTTGAACTATCGGCATTCTGCGCGTGCGCAGTCTGGCCGTAGTATAGAAATAGACGTGTTGGAGCTAGGGGGGCTCCTCATGGGCCGATGGGATCGAGTGAGGTATCCATGTGAAGCCTAGGTGAGGGAGTTACACTAGGGTGTCGTATTCATTCTGTTGCGCAGGTCACGTGGGGGTTGTGACGTCACTTCCGGGTTTTTCACTAAAACTACCTCCAAACATAGAAGAGTTCCTAATGTTTCCCCTTAGACGTCCGTATGTTCAACCGCCGGGGTGTTTCCCGGCCCGCCCCGGCCCCCCAGCGCGAGCGGCGCGCGCGCGCGGGTTCTCCGGCCGCAGCGCGCGCGCGCGCGCGTCATCCCCGGCAGTGCGCGCGCGGACGCATGTCAGGTCAAATGGTCACCTCCAGGTCAAACGGTCCAATGTCCAATGAGACAATGTTGCGGCATCGCTATAGTCAGAGCTTGAGCACAAAAGGGGGATTCTAGATGAACCTGGGAAAGATGGGCAGTTCCATTTGGACCAATCAGCGGCCGAGAAAAAGAGCCAATCAGCGGTCGAGAAAAAGAAACAATCAGCGGTCGAACAATCAGCCAATCGAATTGGGGTACTCACGGTGTGCTTTCGATGACGTCCGCGCCTACATCTGGGTTCTTGTACACCCAGGTAATGTTTTCTGGACATGGATGGGTTACCTTTGGCTCCATTCTAGGCCACTGATTGGCTAATACGGTGTTCAAAGCCAGTTTCATGCATTATGCTCATAGAACTTATAGTCATAAACTTAATCTATACGTGTTGGACGAGTCTCTTCACTCACCGTATACACGCACCTCAATGAAATGCCCGCTCCAAACCTAGACCAAAAACACGTACTTGGTCTGCAGGCTGATTTCATTGGCTCTCTATTTTTACTATAGTGCTCTTGCATTCTAACCTTGATGGGTTACATAGAACTTATAGTCATAAACTTAATCTACACGTGTTGGACGAGTCTCTTCACTCACCGTATACACGTACCTCAATGAAATGCCCGCTCCAAACCTAGACCAAAAACACGTACTTGGTCTGTAGGCTGATTTCATTGGCTCTCTATTTTTACTATAGTGCTCTTGCATTCTAACATTGATGGGTTACATTTTGGCCCCATCCTACACCACTGATTTCAGTTTGACTGAATCTCCACATTGGGCATTGATGCATTATGAATAAAACACACAAGACAGGTTTTTTTTGGTGAGATCTCTTTTTTTTATTCAGTAACAACAACAACGTGAAAACTGAAGCCCAGAACAAGGGGCTTGTGCATTGAAAGAACTGAAGCCCAGAACAAGGGGCTTGTAAACTGAAGCCCAGAACAGGGGGCTTGTAAACTTAAGCCCAGAACAAGGGGCTTGTAATTAAGTTAAGCTCAGGACGGGACTTGTACATTGAAATGATGGGCGGCCCAGTCATAGACGAGTACATCGCGGTCCTCGGCCTTGGGGTACTCGTCAAACATCTGTACGATGGTAGATAAGGGTCTTCCCCGGCATCGATGGTACAGGTAAAACAAGCAATATTGTCCGCACACGCTACTGGTCAGGCTTTGCAACGTTTGACTGTTCCAACACCACGTCTCTGTGCCTTGATCCATGAAGTCTGTTAAATCGGGATGGAGGGGTGGCAGGCCGTACGGGTCAAAGTATTCCCCCTGCTGTTCTGTCAAGTACACGGCCACCCAATGTTCACCAGGCCGATCCATCGGGTCCGTGTTGAGAACGTATGCAGCAGGATACATGCGGTCTAATGGGAACACATCTCGGGCGAACACCCCTTGAAAGACCATACGTGTCTCTGGGTCATTCTCCAGCACGGTGGTTATCTGGTCTGTATCCATGTTAGGTGGAGAAGTCACACAGGACGTTGCGCGCCTTGTCCACTTGAATGATGTTGTCAAACTCGGCGTAGCAGATCACATTGACAGTGGTCGCCAGGGCTCGTGCAAAGTGGATTTCCACCCGTAAATTGCCTTGCTTGGCCAGGGCCAGCTGATGGTCGTTCTCTAAGGTGGGGGTCAGATCGAAACAGAACAACGTGTATCCGTTCGCGTAGTGCTCCCGACTGATGAAATTCCCTTCGTCCTGGTTGATTTGACCGGTGGCTGTAAACAGGCTCTGATAGGCTCGAATGAAATTCCTGCGCCCAAAGTTCGGTGTTAAGGCCGTGGCTGGCACCTGTTGTCCATCCACATGCAGGGCCACAAAATTGATGCCGAAATGTTGAAAGTCAAACGGATTCTCTGGGTAGGCTCCACTGAAACTGGTATTTTCCACACAGGCCAGAATCAATCGCTTGGGTAGTTCCCCCAGGAACAGGTTTTCTTTGTTGGCGCCCATATTTCCAGCAGGCACAGAGAACACTTTGGTTTGTACACGTCGGATAGGGTACTGGGCTGGTTTTGTTTCCAAGGCTTTCATGTGTCCCAATTGAACGGCTGGATTCGGTTTCACTTTTCGGACATACAGCACTGCCTCTTGGATGACAATCTTATAGTCCGCTGCATGCCCGTCTACGTTAGTGGCCATCAAGGCGAAGGTCGGAGGCGCCCGTATCAGTCGGATTTTGATGGGAATCTTGTTCAAGAGGTACCGGTCTTGCATGAACATGTCTGAGTGCAGCCGACCCATCATATCCACCGAGACACCGTTCGCAGTGAAAGCCTTCCGTTTGTTATATCCCACATTGTCCACCGTGTCCATGTGCTCGGGTGTGTCCTGGTAGAATAAACCGGCTGTCAGCTGAGATTTTGTAGCCTCTCGGCCATACGACAACAGGGTCTCGATGTAGGCTCGGTACGGGTACGTGTTGGTCGAGTCACTGATGAGTTTGACGTTGAGAAAAACATCCACCTGTTGAAACATCGAGTGCAGCCAGAGATTCGTCGGGCCCACCGTTGCAGCTTGGACGATTCTGGTGCCATCCCCACTGACCACCTTGGCTTTCACATACAAGTATGTATGGGCTAAATCCACATAGGCCGTATCCGCATTACTGATGGTGAACTCGATGGGCTCGGTTTCGTTGATGCTGGAGAGCGGGAGATGCTCCACCCATAATCCTTGTTCGGCACTGGTCTGTGTGGGCGGCACGGTCCACAAATCAAATTCACTGTTGGTGGAGGGGCAGGACTCGGCGTGGATCAAGGACATGTTTAAGAAAAGATATCCTTTGTCTTCTTTGATGTGCGTCGTCGCTGGGTCGGTCGTCGACTGGTGCGTGGTCTCGGTGGGGCAGCTCTTTTATTCCCTACGGTGCGTTGTGCTTTGGCCACCAAGACGCCTCCCGCTTCTTTGGCCCGCCGTTTCAAGGCTTCTTTGGGTGCCGTACCTCCCAAGACATCACCGGCCACTTCCAGTCCACTGCGTACCGCTTGTTTACCCATTGTTTTCACCCCACGCGTCACCAAGGGCAGGAACGTTTTGACGATGCTGCCGAGTATGCTCCCTAGCCCATGTCCTCGTTGCATGCGTGCACCGCTAAAGACCGGAAAGCCACTCCCGGCCTGTTGGGCATAATAGTCCATATAGCTGCATGCATCGCACTCGTAAGGTACTTTCATTATGCAAAGTGGGGAGCACGTGCTTGTCGAAAATGAAGTGTCAGCACTACTTTCCCGAGTTCGAATGCCACCGGTCGTCCCGTGTCATCTCTTATATCCACCGTGATCGTGTTGATGTCGGTTTGTCGAACGGGCAAGTAGAGCATGTGGGTGAAACTGTGGGTGACTTGATCTCCATACGTCTTTTTAATGGGGACTACCCGTAACAGAGGTGTGTTGATATCGCCCACGATGTGGTTGTCCACCACGTCCGAGTACATACCCGACTTCATATCCATCGGGATCTCGCCATGGTGTTCGGTGGGACCAGCGAACGTCAGCGAACAATATATCAGCAGCATATAGGTATTCCAATGGGTACTAATTGTGCACCCCTGTTGGCTGACCTGTATCTGTTCTCTTATGAATATGACTATATGCTGGCGCTTTCAAAAACCGATCCACTCAAAGCCCGTTCCTTCTCATTCACCAAACGCTATATAGACGATCTTCTCGCTGTGGATAATCGCTATATAAATGACGCAGTGAAGGATATATATCCACCTTCACTGGATTTGAAGGAAACTACAGATAGCCCTACAGGCACATCTTATTTAGATCTCTATCTCTATAAAAATGAAGCGGGCATTCTCTCTCGTCGACTTTATGACAAAAGAGATGATTACAATTTCGACATCGTAAACTATCCCTTTCTGGATAGTAATATTCCAGTGGGACCTGCATATGGCGTATACATATCTCGCTTAGTAGCATTTGCTAGATCCTGTGTTAAATGTGATGATTTTAATCAACGTCACAAAACATTGTTGCAGAAACTTATAAAACAGGGCTATTCCATCAAGCGCCTCCACTCAAAGTTTCTCAAATTTGGCGATACATATCGCATGCTGATAGCAAAATACGAACGTAGCGTGCAAGATCTATGGCGCTACGTTTCGTAACTTGTGTCTAATTCCGCTTAACCCGGGGCTAGGGGCCGTATGAACCCATGTACTTCAAGATCCTCATGGTACTCATATGAACAGTCACAATCAAAGCGTGACTGAGGTACATCATTTTTAGATGACGACTCTATAACGAATATTATGGATTAAGAATACTGATCAGCGATACGGATTTGATATTTTGGAACATCATGATGTCTTGCCGGCATCATTGAAAACTGTTGACCGCTTCTCTCTTGCAGGAAACAAGCCTATGTTTATGTATACTTTTGTCTTTTTGAATTTGGTGCTAATACTGTTATATGGAAATGGAATAGGTCTTTGGATTATGGACGCGGATATTCTCTAATGGACGACGGCTGGATTATGAATGACGGACTAGACGCTTGTAATTTAGATCGAAACCCAGCATTTGCTGTAGGATAGGACTCAGTGCGACACTCGCCTTGCCGGTGACGATAAGCTGTGCCTTGTCGTTGTGTGCGTTGTAATCGAAGTCCACGTGATTCTTGAAGGGAAAGGATTTGATGGGTTTTGAAGTATTCGTGACCTCCCGTAGAGCCTTATAATGCAACAGTCTTGTCAGCCCACCCATGAACTCCTTGGGGGTATCGTATTGGCCTTCGGGCAGGGTGAGTCGGGTGTTTTTGCCTTCGTAGGTCACCTCGTACCACACTTCATTGGCTCGCACGTTGTACCAAGAGTAAGGGTACTGAATATCCACCAGTCCACATTCCCACCGGCCAGGTAAATGTAACGGTTGTGGTAATTGAGTCACATACTTGGCCACGGTGTTGTCAGGAAACACATCCAGCGAACTGTTACTGGGTAGGGTGAGGTAAAACATGGCGACTGAGCTGTCCAGCTGCTGCTGTTGGTTTTAATAGGTGTTCCAGGCCTTGAGCGGTTGTGTCCGGCGTCGTGTTCGTCGCGTTGACTTGCTACGTGTCACGGCTCTGGAGATGTGGGGTATCCTGATCGAGGGTGCTTTTTTAAAGGTTTGAAAAGAAGGTGCCCGTTGTGGTGGTGGTGGAGTTTTGGGGGGTGACTCCGGTTCCCAGTCGGCTTCCCAAGAAGGTAGTGGGCCACTCGGCGATTGCTGGGTTCGCTGCATAAAGGCCCAGCGCTGGGGGTTCCCCACCAATTCCTGTGGTACATGCATGTCTTTCAAGCCTTGAGCGAAGACCTCCCATCCTTGAGGATCGGTGTGCGACCTGCGCTGACGCATCAGATCATTCACTAAATCCGTCATGTGGGTCCCCGGGACCACCTGATTCTGTACCAGGAGTTCGCCTTTATCATTCCAAGTCATGTCAGTATCATATGCTCCGCCATGGTCAGTACGTGAATGGTACCAGAGTGGACTGTCTCCCGTATTTATAGGGACAACCCCGTGAGATCAAAGGATCAGGTGGTCATGTCACTGGGCTGACTGAGTCTAGCCGGGTAATCAATGGCATCGTCGTCGTCGGGTTCATGTAGTTGTTCATGGGGTTCAGCCAGCGCGTCCTGAATAGCACGAGCCCACCCCAACTGGTCTGATGATCGCTCGTCCGGTGTAAACAGCTGGTCCACAATAGGCACCACTTTCTCCAAGGCTGTCCACAAATCGGGGACTAGGGTGAAGCCTCTCGTAGGGTCTTGGTAGCGGCCCAGGCGTGGGAAGAAAGGTCCACGGTATGCGTAGATGGCATTGTCTATGTGGATGACGTGTCCATCGAGCTCGCCGCTCAACACCCGTTTAAATTTGGTCCAGCCGTCACGAGGTAGCGTCACCGTATTCGATACGGTCTCAGCGGGCGACCAGCAAACATCTCCACGGTCTTCCACGAGGGTGACTTTATCTTCATAGACGTGTAACCCCACCTGGAGTGTAAGGGGCAGGATGGCTCGTAGGACGGGTGACATGCTTGATCCAATGACGATCGGTGAATGACACACACTGTGTCTGACCCTCGTATTTATAGTGTCAATGCCATAGCGCCAGGGTCAATAGGGCACAGACTAGTGTGAGGCCAACCAGCCGGCGCTGGTTCCGGCGTGAGCGCTCCTGGTCCATAGCCCGAGCATCAAGGATGGCTGTCATAGTCCAGTAGTGGTGAGTGATGGCACACCTCTCCATCGAGTGCACTCTGTGGAGGACCGCTTCTGTGAACTCGTTCAAGATCTGGCGTCGCCCCTCGTTGTCGTCGCCATCTGCATACATGGACCGGACCACTGCTCGGTAACCCGTGAATGAATTCACCGCGGTGGCATGCTGTAAAATGCGAGTCGCATAGGCCTGGATCTCCGCCATGGCTCTGCAACCGTAGAAATGAAGGTGTGTGATCCAGAGAGACGTGTTTTATAGACCAGATGTAGCTCTACGGGTGTAGTCCGTGATACGTACTATTCTGATGGGTTAGTCCAAAAAAGGGAGCAACAACAACAACACAGATTACAGGTCAATCCTTTTTATTATGCGTGAACATCATAGGAATGCATGTACTGACCTGTCTGTGGGGGTTTTCCACAATGGCGGTCACCTTCCGCCATTAGTCGCCATTAGCCGCCATTTTCCCACAATGGCGGCCACCTTCCGCCATTAGCCGCCATTATCCGCCATTTTCCAACAATGGCGGTCAGACAAGTCTGGACATGTCCAAAGGTCACGCGCCATTCACCCGAACCGGAAGTGACGTCATTTTTAGATCCGGGCACTTCGCGTCTGCGCCTGCATTGAGGTATGTATGAGGGTCTTCATGCGCGCGCGCGCAATGCGGCTCAGTCGTACACCAGTATACCAGTCTCGATCTTCGACTTGGGATAGTGTGCTAAAAATAGATTACCAGCTAGCGTGCTATAAAAGGGAAGCGGCCTGGCCGTTTCATCAGACACTCTGTCAACCACCAAGATGTTCACTTGCACAACTTGCCAGAAGCAGTTTACTCGCCCAGAAGATTTGCGACGCCACGAGGCCTCCACCCACAACGGTGCACTATATACTTGTATAACCTGCGCACGGTCATTTAATCGGGAAGATGCTTTACTGCGCCACGAACGTTCAATTCATGGGCCACCCAAGCGTCCATGCGAGGATTGTGGTCAACTCTTCAAACGACGCAGTCAGTTGCTGCGACACCAACGTTTGATTCATGCCCCGGTACAGAGTCATACGCCTGACAACATCGAACATTTTCTGGGCGATTCCACCAAGATGTTCACTTGCACAGCTTGTCAGAGGCAGTTTACTCGTCGAGATAATTTACGACGCCACGAGGCCTCCACCCACAACGATGCACGGTATACTTGTATAACCTGCGCAGGGTCATTTAATCGGGAGGCTCAGTTACTGCGCCACGAACGTTCAATTCATGGGCCACGCAAGCGTCCATGCGAGGATTGTGGTCAACGCTTCAAACGACGCAGTCAGTTGCTGCGACACCAACGGTTGATTCATGGTCCGTCTCTACGGTTTGGGCGACAACTTCCTACTGAAGAGGAGCCGCGGAAGGTCAGACCCAGTGAAGATAAGCCCGGGGAGACGAACGCCACTGGTGATGCGATGAAGGAGAGCCCGCCTATACCCACAGTTCAGAAGAGCCTGGATATCCAGCCGGACCCAGCGTTACGGTTTCGAGTCATACGCCTGACAACATCGAACATTTTCTGGGCGATCTCTTACAGGACAACCATCCAGTGAGTGACATCGATCGGCGCCATTGGTCCATGACACGGCACTGTTTCCACCCTCATGGCCCTATTCAAGATATTTACAATTTTCCACTGACCAACCGCACCCGTCTACGCAGCTACGTGGAAGCCATCTTCAAAGATCAAACTACGGCCTTCAAATTGAATGTCGCTTTCGGGTACATCTTACGTCACAAAAAGACGGGCCAGTTACGGTATTCTTATCCCGGCAATAATATCTATGTGTCTGACCAGCCGTTCACCATCATTAACCGGAGGTCACTAGAGACGATGCTGGAGATACTGGACACCGTGGATGCCTTGAGATGGGCACATCGTCAACGCCCCAACATACAATGGGTGGTAGAGAGGGTAACCAATATCACGTTTTTCCTGACCAAGCTGACCGACCACCACCATCGGTTGAATGCGTCACCTGCGCACTGATGAATACCATAACATGCCGCACATACTCTCTATGTCTACATGCTGATCGTTGACTTGAGCTCAGTAAACACTTGTACCTAATCTGACGGTGCGTTAAATAATAAAACATGGTGTTTGATATTTCAATTTGTTTTGCTGTGAACATACTAAACATACCCAGGGCGGCTCCCCCAGCCTGGGTATGATGTAACATTGGGGATAATAAAATATATAAACATTGCTAAACTTGTTATTCACGACAACCGCTATCCGATTGTATAGTACAGAATAAATAATGCATCAATGCCCAAGGTGGAGATTCAGTCAAACTGAAATCAGTGGTGTAAGATGGGGCCAAAATGTAACCCATCAAGGTTAGAATGCAAGAGCACTATAGTAAAAATAGAGAGCCAATGAAATCAGCCTACAGACCAAGTACGTGTTTTTGGTCTAGGTTTGGAGCGGGCATTTCATTGAGGTGCGTGTATACGGTGAGTGAAGAGACTCGTCCAACACGTATAGATTAAGTTTATGACTATAAGTTCTATGTATTCTCCGAACCTTGCCGAAAGGGAGACCGTTTGACCTGGAGGTGGCCATTTGACCTGACATGCGTCCGCGCGCGCACTGCCGGGGATGACGCGCGCGCGCGCGCGCTGCGGCCGGAGAACCCGCGCGCGCGCGCCGCTCGCGCTGGGGGGCCGGGGCGGGCCGGGAAACACCCCGGCGGTTGAACATACGGACGTCTAAGGGGAAACATTAGGAACTCTTCTATGTTTGGAGGTAGTTTTAGTGATAAACCCGGAAGTGACGTCACAACCCCCACGTGACCTGCGCAACAGAATGGATACGACACCCTAGTGTAACTCCCTCACCTAGGCTTCACATGGATACCTCACTCGATCCCATCGGCCCATGAGGAGCCCCCCCTAGCTCCAACACGAATGCGCAGAATGCCGATAGTTCAAACCCGCACCCAGCCCATCAGAGGCCCCTTCACGAATGCTTCACTTTGATACCTCACTCGACCCCATTGGACCACTAGTGGCTCCCCTAGCTCCAAAACGTCTAGCGGGACCCATACAGGGTCCAGTTTTCGACACTAGGTGACCACATCCCGACAAACTGACCAGTTTTCGACACCGGATGTGCCGCCATCTTGAACATACGTGCCGCCATCTTGGATATGCCCCATAATGCACCGGGTCAAAATACTCGCTTCTCACTGGACGAGTGCTGTGTGACGGATTTGAAATACTCGCTTCTGATTGGACGAGAGCTCCGCATTGCGTCTGCGCATGCACAGAATGATATTCCTACCGCACACCCAACCCATCAGATGCCCCTTCACCTAGGCTTCACATGGATACCTCATACAATTCCATCGGCCCATGAGGGGCTCCCCTAGCTCCCAAAACGTCTATTTTCATACCCTTGGGCCACCGCGCATGCGCAGAATGCCGATAGTTCAACCCCATACCCAGTCCATTAGATGCCCCTTCACGAATGCTTCACATGGATACCTCATACGACCCCATCGGCCCATTAGGGGCTCCCCTAGCTCCAACACGTCTATTTCCATACCCTTGGGCCACCGCGCATGCGCAGAATGACCCTAATTCAACCCCAGACCCAGCCCATCAGATGCCCCTTCACGAACGCTTCACTTTGATACCTCACTCGACCCCATTGGACCATTAGTAGCTCCCCTAGCTCCAAAACGGCTATTTTCATACGCTTCGGCCACCGCGCATGCGCAGAATGCCGATAGTTCAACCCCACACCCAGCCCATTAGATGCCCCTTCACATAAGCTTCACTTTGATACCTCACTCGACCCCATCGGACCATTTTATCTAGGGACTACTTTTTCTCCGCGGAAGCTTTTTCCCGAGACCGAATCACCGCCAAAACCGCGACCAGACCGCATCACCGCGGATGAATACATCCTGAATACATCCCCTGCAGCAATTGAAACTCTCCTGTGTTAGAGGTAGCTTTTGGTCATCCTGCCGGAACTATACTCCCCGTGACCTCTCCTCCCGCCACGTTTCCGCCCCAAATGACCTCTACATCCGGGTGAAAGGGACCTCCAAATGCCCTAACCCTACTACTCTCGGCACCTCATATTCAGTCTAGAATACGGAGGATTCTAAGCCGGCCTCGGTGAATAACAGTCCGCCAGCAAGAGCAAGATGATACAAGTCAAGAATTCACGACGTTGAATGGCAGGTTTTCAGCGATGCCGTCTCGAAACCTAGTGAGAGGAGTCTCTCTGACTTTAAGGAGTCTATGAAGTCTGTGGAAGGTACTGTTGGTACAGAATGGTATACTATACTACCACTGGTTCGAGGAAATGACATCTGAATATAGACTTCTGTATGTAGCTCTTTAGGACTCAGATGTCGTCTCTTTGATGAACTTTCTGGTCGGAAACGTACCTTGAGTGCTATTCGTCGTAGGGCGTAGTGGCCGGGCGTGAGTATCCACATTGGGTAAGGCAGTGCAATGAATGCGCTCGTCGTAAGCCAGGTCCCGCAATTAGTCTCCACTGCAACAAACTCGTGTATGGATGCCTATTTCTAGCCATTTATATCCGGGAATTTCCAGGAAGTACCAACGGGAATGGGTACATAATTGTGGCATTTGCGTACCCTTCGTCATCCATAAGATGGCTTGCGAATCGTGTGTCGCCATTATTGCGGAGCGATATCCGATACTTTACTGTATACCGGTACTGTTCGGTCTTCATCCGGCGGAGAACAGACTCGAGAAATCTGCTAAATTACAGCCTTTTCATACTACTTCTAAAACATATATTGTCTGAGCTTACAAAAGATACAGATATGAATAACTTCCGTATCATCCAACAGGTGTTGTAGATCTGTAATTTTGAACAAGTAGGACAGCACATGACTCAAAGATATCGGGTTACGTTGGGGTTACGTCGGTAGAGTTTAGCTGATTGACTGACGACATCATGTGGTGTTGATTTCTGGGAATTCCCTCATGTAGGCTGAAAATGGATACACATGATGCCAGGGTCAGTCTTACCGCGTATAGATGACCCAGATTGTTACAGGTTGATAATTGCGGTTGATCACTACTTCACGACGGGCGCAGTCATACGTTACTGCTGATCATACTGTTTTGACGGTTGCCGATGAGCTCATGACGAGATTTATCAGTATATTCCGCTTAAGCCGGATACTTCATAGTCTCTACATGATCAGCTGGAATGAAAGCGCGGCTGAGATAAAAATGCGGCTGAGATGCTGAGGCTACGTCCGATAATCCATCGTATATTCGGGTCTGAACGTTAGGTGCTGAGGGATGCTTTCCTGTAGAGTCATATGGTTGCTTTTAGTCGCCAGACCACCTCTTGCATATCGCTTCAATTCCCTAGCGTGATTCAATCTGAACAAGGAAGGGAATTCGAGTCTAAATTAGTTACCCGGTTGTGTGAGCTTTAGAGTTTTTAAAAGACAAGGACCAGACCTTAAATACAAAGTATGATGGACTTGCCTAACGTCTTAACCGCACATTACTTCAGATGCTTTCCGTCTACGTAAATGAGAATCAGCCCAATTGGGATGATCACTTTACCTTATGTACTTTGGCTCATCGTACTACCTACCATCCATGATAGTACCGGCTGTTCACAAAACTTGCTACCGTTTGGTCGTGAGTTGTCTTGCCCTTTGGATGTAATGATGGGGAACCACAGTAGAGATGAACCGTTTGGTTGTAGGGCTGAGTATGTGAAATGGCTGAGCATAGTTGCTCAAACGTCGTTTTAGTTCGGGAAGTATCAAGGCTGCGTTCAGGCAAAAGCCGTATTACGATCGATACCTTAATCCACGGGAATATAAAGTTAGTATGTCTGACGTTGGTTTTCCCCTTCGGCGAAGCAAAAGTTGGGTAAAGGGTGAGTAGCGGTGGGATGGGTAGAGTTCTGGATTAATTACCTGACGTGACCTATCGCCTTCAGGATGTTAGTAGGGAGATCATGCTGAGGTGATTAACGTTGACCAGCTAAGACCTTATGAGAGTGAGGAAATAGACGAAGGCCCTGCTGACGATGTCGATGGTAGCCACATCGGCACATGATGGGGTTATTGGCAGACGGAACTTCTAGGCTGAAGGGCATGTAGAAAAGGAGAAGAAAAGTGCGGGTTTAGAACCGAGAATTGTCTACGCTAGTAGAGAATGAGGAGATGACATGTTCAAAGTTAGGTAGGGCCATTAGAAGGCATGTATCGTACACTCCCTAGCTAGAATGATGAGTGTTGACATGGCTTATACCGCAACGTAGCGGGGTGGGTGACGAATGACTAAATGCATTGATTTAAGTGTGCTAAATTTAGAGACTGTCTTTATAGATGGCTTGCGAAATAGAGACTGGCGCAAACCCCGGTGATATTGCAACGTTGGACGATGAGCTTCGACGTGTGGTTGGATGTGAAGAGCACTTCTATACCTCCCCAGGCTCCTTCTTCAAACATTGGAAGGAATGTCATCGCCGGTGGACCCGTTTCATCGACTACAACCTGTGCTCTTTGCGCCATGGTCGGAGGGAGGTGTCAGGTGCCATTACAACACAGTCATTCTGTTGTTTCCAGGCTCAAGGGACAGGTACAGGAAAATCCTAAATTTATTCACCCCGCTGGATGTCTGTGACCCAAACCGAATGGGGAGGACGCCAGGAAGAAGCGTCACCTGGAGTGCACAGGAGGTATCGTCAATTTAGCGCATTCGGCGCGATATAATTGTAGGGTCAAGGAAGTCATCTGTTTGAGGGGTGAAATCGAGGAGCCCGTAGTAGGGTCAAAGATTGAAGAAACAGTGGATGCCGAAATATTGAATCATTTAGTGCAACTGTAAGGATCAATTAATTATGTCTTAATGATTTCCCTTTGCGTTCAAGGCCTGTTATGATGTTCAGTCAATACAGTTTTGTCATGTTTTATGTCATCGTATCATTGCTTTCTGTTGATTTGTTAAAATTAGATGATTGTGATGACAGTATTTAACCTGTTCATGTGATTCTGTCTGCCGTATTATGAAATGGTTCGTTTTTGTTCATATCAAAGAGTGTCTGATTGAGGCCAGTACTAACTACTGGAAGCTGAGATCGACCTACATCGACTGATCAGTTAGAATGTAAGATGGCCTATGTCAGGATGTCTGTACCATGCATACCTGTTTTGAACGCTTTCTCTTGATTTCACGTCTTTTAGTTTGTTAAGGATACCATGTATACCCGCACAGCAACTCTTGGGCAGGTAGGCACAGGGTGTGTAAGATGCCCGTCTTTATAACTTATTTCTTATGCTTACTTTTGGCACCTCTGACTTTTCCCATAGATATGACATTTACTGCCGGCAGAAGTTCATTACCGGTTGATATATACTTCCGTTTTCTCTCGTTTTGTAAAACCATCACTGTCAGTCTATTGTCCGTTAAATTGTCTCTTAGGTGTTATAATAAATTTTGAACATTCAATATCTTGTTCTTGTGAATCAGCTTGTGAATATTATCTTCAGCTATCTCTCTCGTGTGATTCGACACATAGAAATGTCTTTCAAGATTCTCATTACAGGTCCATCAGGAAGACTAAGCCTTACTTGGAAGATGATATGGGTTTGCCACCAACAGCGGCTCTATAAATGCCGTTAAAATGCGAAAACAGCTGACCCAGGATATGTTGCCGATACAATACCCTAGACTGCCCCAGTAGGCTTACGAATGGGCCAGAGCGAATTGACGGTCGTTGAAAACAAATAAAAGCGAACATGACCGAAGATTGATACAACACAAGGACAGTTTCTCAAAAGATGGTTTCTGATTGGACAGGAGCGAACAAGACCGACAATAGCATACGAGAATTGCGGATGCCCCAGGATGGGTGTGATGTGAAGGAGGGAATAATAGGTTGCGTAATGCGCAATATGCTTGTTATTGTTGCTCATGTCTCGTTCTCTCATGTGATTGCCTGAAGGCGTTAAGAAATTAGGAACTGGGTAAAGGTGTGTGGGGGGATCTTACTCACAGCTTTGTGAGTAGTATAGAAAGTCCTTTTCGAGTCAATGGTTCGTCACTGCGCATGAGCAGAAAAAAAATGGGGCGGTCATGGGGCAGTGTGCACAGGAGTGTTGTGCGCAGGTATGACGTCACTTCCGGTCTTGATGAATCGGGCGTGACCTTGGGGGCATGTATTCCTCCGTGGTGATGCGGTCTGGCGGTGATGCGGTTTGCCTCCGCGGACCGAAAGTAGTCCCAAATACGTGGGTTTTCGTGAGAATGTTCGGCAATCTGTAGGGACCGCTAGTGGACCGATTGGTTCGAGTGAGGTATCAATGTGAAGCAATCGTGAGGGAGCATCCATCTGGACTAGTGTAGCGCTCGTTGTCAACATTCTGCGCATGCGCAGACAGGGAATTGTGAGAAAAGGGTACGGAAATAGACGTTTTGGGGTCTAGGTGAGCCCCTAGTGGGCCGATTGGATCGAGTGAGGTATCAATGTGAAGCATTCGTGAGGGAGCATCCACCTGGACTAGTGTGTCGTTCGTTTTCAACATTCTGCGCATGCGCAGACAGGGAATTGTGGGAAAAAGGGTATGGAAATAGACGTTTAGGGGTCTAGGTGAGCCCCTAATGATCCTATGGTGTCGTATGAGGTCTTATTTTGAAGCTCTCGTGAGGGAGCATCCGCCTGGAGTAGTTTGTCGTTCGTTTTCAACATTTTGCGCATGCACAGACAGGCAATTGTGGGAAAAGGATATGGAAATAGACCTTTTGGGGCCTACCGGGGCTCCTAATGGTCTGATGAGGCCGAGTGAGGTATCAATGTGAAGTGAAGGAGCATCCGACTGGGTGGATGTGACGTAAAACTGACGTCATTCTGCGCATGCGCAGTATACCAAGTACATGGAAATAGACATTTTGGCGCCGACATGGGTCAGTATTGGTCCGATGGAGTCGTATGAGGTCTTATTTTGAAGCTCTCGTGAAGCAGCATCCGACTGGACTAATGTATCATCCGTGTTCAATAGTCTGCGCATGCGCAGTCTGGTCGTAGTATAGAAAGCAGGCATTTTGGGGATGCGTGGGGGTGAGTTTGGGGTACTACACCACTATGGGTCCATGGTTGTGGTTTGGTGGTGTGGATTCTGCGCAAGTGTGTGACGTCACTTCCGGTTTCACTAAAACTACCTCCGAACACAGAAGAGTTTCATTTTCCCTTAGACGTGGTCCGGATTTGCCATCCGGCTTTTTTCCGGCCCGGCCCGGCCCGGCCCGACCGCAGCGCGCGCGGGTTATCCGGGCGAGCGCGCGCGCGCGGGTTATCCGGTCGCACGCCTGCGCGGCATCAACGGAAGTGCGCTGGTGAATTTCGGATTATCCTAGGCCACTGATTGGCTACTTTCTCAACGGTGTTCAAGGCCAGTTTCACCGAATCCCCACATGTCTGTTATAGCCTTCATGCATTATGCTCATATAGAAAACACACAAGACAGGGTTTTTTTTGGGTGAGATCTCATTTTGTTTTTTATTCAACAATAACTAACAACAACAACAACGTGAGAACCACCACGTGAAAACTGAAGCCCAGAACAGGGGGCTTGTACATTGAAATCGATAGAACTTAAGCCCAGAACAGGGGGCTTTTCGTGAAAGAACTTAAGCCCAGAACAGGGGGCTTGTACATTGAAAGATCTTAAGCCCAGAACGGGGCTTGTACATTGAAATGATGGGCGGCCCAGTCATAATAAAACAGATTTCGAGGCTCTGGCTCGTCACTGCGCATGCGCAGGTATGTGGAGGTGACGTGGAGGTCATGAGGATGTGTGCACAGGAGTGTTCTACGCAAGTATGACGTCACTTCCGGTCTGCGTGAATCGGGCGTGACCTGGGTAGGAAACATGATAGGAATGCATGTACTGACCTATCTGTGGGGGTTTTCCCCAGAATTTCGCTGACGTCCGTGTCCTCATCCGGGCACTTCACGTCCGCGCCTGCATCCGGGTATGTATGAGGTTCTTGCGGAGGCGACTGCATGTAGTGAGCTGTATGTGGGGTTTTTTCGCTGACGTCCGCGTCTTTCATACGGGCACTTGAAGTCCGCACCTACATCCGGGTACTTCTATGTAGTTGTATGAAAGTGAGACTTTTTAGGGCATTGCTGCATCCATGGGCCTGCTTGATCTGACCAGCCTGAGCCTGCCTGACCAGCCTGAGCTTATCTGACGAGAGGAGCTACTTGCCTGAGCCTCACCAGCCTGAGCCTGCCTCACCGGAGCTATACCATGAGACGTGGAGAAGATTTTCCAAGGGATCCAGGAGCGCCTCCGGCGCTGTAATCTTTGTTGTTGTTGCTCTCTTTTTTGACTAACCAATCAGAATAGTACGTATCACGGACTATACCAGTAGAGCTACGTATAGGCGCGCATGTGTGACATGGTCTATAAAACACGTCCCTCTGGATCCCAGACCTCCATTCCTACGGTTACAGAGCCATGACGGACACCCATCCTTATGCGACTCGCATTTTACAGCATGCGACCGTGGTTAATTCACTCACGGGTTACCGAGCAGTGGTTCGGTCCATGTTTGGAGATGGCGACGACAACGAGGGGCGATGCCAGATCCTGAAAGAGTTCACAGAAGCAGTCCTCGACAGAGTGCACACGATGGAGAGGTGTGATATCACTCACCACTATTGGACTATGACAGCCATCCTTGATGCCCGGATTATGGATCACGAGCGCTCACGCCGGAACCAGTAATGGTCTTTGCCCTATTGACCCTGACGCTGTGGCAATGACAGCGACAGAAAAAGAACGGCTCTTCAGAGCCTCCACAGATGCGCTTATGTGCAACCGATATATAGGAGGGTCAATCACAGTGTGCGTCATTCACCGATCGTCATTGGGTCAACCATGTCACCGAGGGACCTGACCATAAATACGAAAGACAGTCAGAGTGTGTGTCATTCACCGTTCGTCATTGGGTCAACCATGTCACCAGTCCTACGAGACATCCTTCCCCTTACATCCCGGGTGGGGTTTCACGTCTATGAAGATAAAGTCACCATCGTTGAAGACCGTGGAGATGTTTGCTGGTCGCGCGCTGAGACCGTATCGAATACAATTACGCTACACCGTGACGGCTGGACCAAATTTAAACGGGTGTTGAGTGGTGAGCTTGACGGAAACCTCATCCACATAGACAATGCCATCTACGTACACCGTGGACCCTTCTTCCCACGCCTGGGTCGTTACCAAGCCACTACGCGAGGCTTCACCCTAGACCCTGATCTGTGGACAGCCTTCGAGAAAGTGGTGCCTATCGTGGATCAGCTGTTTACACCGGACGAGCGGTTAGCTGAGTGGGCCAGTGCCCTGAGAGAAGCGGCGACAGAACCCAATGAACAAATTACCAAACCTACCAATGAAGCGGAGGCAGACGACGATGCCATCGATTATCCGGCTAGACAGTCAGCCTAGTGACATGACCACCCAATCCTTTGATCTCACGTCATAAACTTTTTCTCCCTATAAATACGAGAGACAGTCAAATCTTGTACCATTCACGTACTGACCATGACGGAGCATATAATACGGGCGTTTCTCAGCTTGACCCCCGAGGTCTTCCTGCACGTTTATGCGGATAAGGTCGATATCATGGAGAAGGTGGGAGACATCTGTGATGCGGACCCTACACAACCGTGCCCGGCTAACATTCGTCTGTCCCGGGATGGGACACGATGTGTACATCAGACGCGGCCCCTTCTTTGCTCAATTGGCTCAGCTAGATCGGGGGTACAGTGCATTTTACCCTTTACCCTGTTCTATAGTCTGCATTGGAAGATGCCCTGGCAGATGTGGATCAAGTGCTTACGGAGGAAGAGCGGTCATCAGACGAGTTGGTCATTTACCATGGACAATGTGCTGGCAGAAGCCAAAGAAGAAAATCAGAAAGAAACTCCGGCCCAAGATATACCCGTTACAAATAAACGATAGAGCCAGGGTCCACCATCATTTGTCACCATGAAGAGTCCCGACAGTCCGGCGGCCTGTTGTGCATTGACGGCTCTCTATCGAGCGGCCAAACCCCAGGGGATACAACGTGCCCAAGTCCGAGATTGGTTAAAAAAACAAGACACCTATACCTTACATCGAGCTGCCCGTCGCCATTTTCTACGGAACCGGGTCATAGTGGGAGGACTAGATGCCCAATGGCAAGCGGATTTGGTCGATATGAGCGCCTTTGCCAAACACAACGATGGAAATCGGTATATCTTGACGTGCATCGATATCCTGTCGAAGTATGCGTGGGTGGTACCCATCCGCACGAAAACGGGGGCGAATCTCATAGCGGCGTTCAAGGACATCTTCAAGACCGGGCGCGAACCCATGTATTTGCAAACCGACGAAGGCACGGAATTCCTCAACAGACCGTTCCAACAATTTCTGAAAGCCCAGAGGGTGTATTTCTTCCATACGTACGAGACCAAGGCTTCCGTTGTGGAAAGGTTCAACAGGACATTCAAATGCCGCATGTATAAATATTTCACCTATAAGAATACAAGGCGGTACATCGATATTCTCCCGAAACTTGTGAGTGGTTACAATCGAGCCTATCACCGGAGTATAGAGAGATCCCCCATTACCGT
Source organism: Hanleya hanleyi (assembly GCA_036873755.1). NCBI lineage: Eukaryota > Metazoa > Mollusca > Polyplacophora > Lepidopleurida > Hanleyidae > Hanleya > Hanleya hanleyi. The sequence goes on along the minus strand of JAVTVY010019758.1, from coordinate 57,509 downwards.
CACCCAACGCAATGAAGCCCAAGTCCGGCGTGTCTTGTATCCCAGGCAATCGCAGCGAACGCCGAAGGAGGTGTTCAAGGTCGGGGACCCTGTACGGATCAGTAAAGTCAAAGGTCAATTTGAGAAAAGTTACTTGCCCAACTGGAGCGATGAGCACTTCCTGATTAAACGGCGCCTACCCCGGCAGCAGCGAGTCTATGAACTGGAAGATCTTCAAGGGGAACCGTTGCTAGGGACGTTTTACGAGACGGAATTACAGCCTGTCGTAAAAACAAAGCAAGACTACTACACGGTGGAGCAGATTTTGAAAACGGAACGTCGACGTGGCAAACTGTTTCATTTCGTCAAATGGCAAGGCTGGCCCAGTTCCTTCAATTCCTGGGTCGCGGCCAATCAGGTGAAACGACTATAAAGCCAGACACCACTACCGTCATCCTTCATTCCACGTTCGACCGCGGAGCTATGCACAAAGAGCAGCTGCCTCTGAACACAGCGTCTCCCAAAACGCGCAAAGCACAAGTGGGCTTTGTGGCGATATTGCTAACCCTGCTGAGTGTGTTTTACGGATGTGTGTTTTACGACGTAGCCTATGTCAGCACTCTACTTAACCAACTTAGAACTCCAACTTTGAGTGGCAGTCAAACCAGTCTACAGAACTTCTCTACACCATTCAACCCCGTGATCGAAACGAGCCCAGTCATCACCACCACCACACCACGTGTACAAGCCACATCGAGCTCCACACCAAGTATACAGTCAACACCTACACCAAGTACACCCACGTCTGAAAACCCGCCGGATTTCATCACTCACAGTGAACGCCCATCGACAACGATGACCGACGTTGTACCCACCACCACTCCTATTCACTCGTACCAAATTTACAAGAGCGGGTTACCACGACAGCGCATACAGCTCGAACCATGGACCCTCGGAGGCAGCATCCCTTCACTTGCGTCATCGCAGGACCGACGGGTTCCGGCAAAACGCACTTCGTTAGGAAGCTCCTGCAACACGCCGACAGCATGATCACCCCACCCATTGCCCGAGTCGTGTGGTGTTACGGAGAATGGCGGGCAGCGTATGCAGCAATGCCCCACATCACGTTCGTGGAAGGCCTACCCAATCTGGCCGATTTGGAACCGGAAACCTTGGTGGTTCTGGATGATCTCATGGCGGAGACGGATGCGCGCGTCACCCAACTCTTTACCAAAGGTAGCCATCATCGACGGTTCAGCATCTACATCATCTACATTGTGCAGAATCTGTTCAGTAAAAGCAAAAAACATCGGAACATCAGCTTAAATGCCCACTACCTGGTGGTCTTCAAAAACCCGAGAGATACCACTCAACTGTTGCACTTGGCGAGACAGATGTATCCCGGTCGCATACCGTTTGCGTTGGAAGCCTTTAAAGATGCCACAACCCCTCAGCACGGGTATATGCTCTTCGACCTCAAGCAAGCCACCCCGATCACCTTCGACTACGGACCGGAATCTTTCCCGGAGAGACCCACGACGTCTACATGCAAAAATAATGTAAACACACCCACAGTGGCTCCCCCAGCTGGAGTGTGTGTGTTTGATGATGGGGATAATTAAAAGAATTAATACCACCTCATGGTTGACTTTGTCTCTGTTCGATATTCAGGATGTAGCCCGCAAAAGGATAAAAAGAGCAGAGTTGCGGGTTCTAGCATTAGTTGTACATGATGTCTGCGCGATTACAGAAGCACGCCCCGACGCTCCGTGTATTGAAGACAGCCCCACCCGAGTTGGTCCGAACCATTGTATGTGGTGTAGAACCTGACCTTGTACGCTGTCTGTGCGAGCTCGGGTACAACCTGTTAAAAGGCAACGTACCACTGACTCCGGCTCAGAAGACCAAGTTGACCAAGCATAAGACAGGTCTCCGAACCCTAGTCCAGATGCGAGTCTCTCAAACACAAAAGAGAAAGGTGTTACAGAAAGGCGGCTTTCTCGAGGCCATCTTAGTACCGTTGGCCGCTTCCGTGTTGGGTCCAGTATTGGGTGGACTCTTCGGCCGACAATGAACCACACGAAAAAAATGGTCCTCGTCGAACCACAGCTCCTTCAAAACCTCCAATCGCCCAACCCTGTCCCACCTACGGTGAAGACCATAACACCCTCGATGAAGAGACGCAACAGATCTTACAAAGACCGGGGTTAACCGACAATTAGAAAGTACAACGGTACAATGAGACGCTTCAACGATAGCTGACGTTCATGGACCAATGCAAAACCCTCTCTATCTCAGCACCACCTCCACCACGCGACACACCGCCGACCTCAGCACCGCTCCAACAGCCGCCATTACCAGGGGTATCACCCACAGCCCCACAGTGGGTGGAAGACGAAGTCCTGAAGAGTGTACCTGCATCGTTCAAGAAACAAGCTGGTCTGGTATTACAACGGATCCTAACATGACTTCGAATGATAAAGGCGAACTCCTGGTACAGAATCAGGTGGTCACACACGGATCCTCGAGGATGGGAGGTCTTCGCTCAAGGCTTGAAAGACATGCATGTACCACAGGAATTGGTGGGGAACCCCCAGCGCTGGGCCTGGATGCAGCGGACCCAGCAATCGCCGAGTGGCCCACTACCTTCTTGGGAAGCCGAGTGAGAACCGGAGTCACCCCCCCGCCCCCAAAACACCACAACAACGGGCACCTTATTTTGACTCCTTTAAAAAAACACCCTTGATCAAGACACCCCACTCTCCAGAGCCGTGACACGTAGCAAGTCACGGCGACGAACACGACGCCGGACACAACCACCCAAGGCCTGGAACACCTATTAAAACCAACAGCAGCAGCAGGACAGCTCAGTCGCCATGTTTTATCTCACCCTACCCAGTAACAGTTCGCTGGATGTGTTTCCTGACAACACCTTGGCGAAGTACGTGACCCAATTACCGCAACCGTTGCATTTACCTGGACGATGGGAATGTGGCCTCGTGGATATCCAATACCCTTACTCGTGATACAACGTGCGAGCCAATGAAGTGTGGTACGAGGTGACCTACGAAGGAAAAAACACCCGACTCACCCTCCCCGAAGGCCAATACGATACCCACAAGGATTTCATGCAGGGGCTGACAAGACTGTTGCATTATAAGGCTCTACGGGAGGTCACGAATACTTCAACACCCGTCAAACCCTTTCCCTTCAAGAATCACGTGGACTTCGATTACAACGCACACAACGACAAGGCACAGATCCTCCTCACCGCCAACGTGAGTGTCATACTGAGTCCTATCCTGCAGCAAATGCTGGGTCTCGCTCACCCGACCTACACGGGTCCATCCGAGGACCATGGCCAGATCCCGATGGATATGAAGTCGGGTATGTACGGACTCTACGTCTACTCGAACGTGGTCGACAACCACATCGTGGGCGATATCAACACACCTCTGTTACAGGTGGTCCCGATTAAAAAGATCAAATCACCCACAGTTTCACCCACATGCTCTACCTACCCGTACGACAAACCGACATCAACACTATCATGGTGAATATAAGAGATGACACGGGACGACCGGTGGCATTCGAACGAGGAAAAGTGGTGATAACACTTCATTTTCGACAAACACGTGCTCTCCACTTTGTATAATGAAAGTACCTTACGAGTGCGATGCACGCAGCTATATGGATTATTATGCCCAACAGGCCGCGGGTGGCCTTCCAGTATTTGCAGGTGCGCGCTTGCAACGAGGACATGGGCTGGGGAACATACTCGGGAGTATCGTCAAAACGTTCCTGCCCTTGGTGAAGCGTGGGGTGAAAGCGATCGGCAAACAAGCGCTACGCAGTGGACTGCAAGTCGCCGGTGATGTCTTGGGGGTACGGCACCCAAAGAAGCCTTGAAACGGCGGGTCAAAGAAGCGGGAGGCGTTTTGGTGGCCAAAGCGCAACGCACCGTAGGGAATAAAAGACCTGCACCAACGAGACCACGCACCAGTCGACGTCCGACCCAGCGACGACGCACATCGAAGACCCAGGATATCTTTTCTTAAACATGTCCTTAATCCACGCCGAGTCGGAATCCAATCCTTAATCCGAGTCCTGTCCCTCCACCAACAGTGAATTTGATTTGTGGACCGTCCCGCCCACACAGACCAGTGCCGAACAACGATTATGGGTGGAGCATCTCCCGCTCTCCAGCATTAACGAAACAGGGCCCATCGAGTTCACCATCAGTAATGCAGATACGGCCAATGTGGATTTAACCCATACATACTTGTATGTGAAAGCCAGGGTCGTCAATGGGGATGGCTCCAGAATCGTCCAAGCTGCAACGGTGGGCCCGACGAATCTCTGGCTGCACTCTATGTTTCAACAGGTGGATATTTTTATCAGCGACAAACCCATCAGTGACTCGACCAACACGTACCCCTATCGAACCTACATCGAGACGCTGTTGTCGTATGGACGACAGGCTAAAGAATCTCAGCTGACAGCCGCTTTATTCTACCAAGACACAGCCGAGCACATGGACACGGTGGACAATGAAGGATATAACAAACGGAAGGCTTTCACCGCGAACGGCGCCTCGGTGGATCTTATGGGTCGACTGCACGCAGACCTCTTCATGCAAGATCGGTACCTCTTGAACAAGATCCCCATCAAAATCCGACTGATACGGGCGCCTCCCACCTTCGCCTTGATGGCCACTAACGTAGAGGGGCATGCAGCTGACTATAAGATTGTCATCCAAGACGCAGTCCTGTATGTCCGAAAAGTGAAACCGAATCCAGCCGTTCAATTGGAACACCACAAAGCCTTGGAAACAAAACCAGCCCAGTACCCTATCCGACGTGTGCAAACCAAAGTGTTCTCTGAGCCTGCTGGAAATATGAGCGCCAACAAAGAAAACCTGTTCCTGGGGGAACTACCCAAACGATTGATCCTGGCCTGTGTGGAAAATACTAGTTTCAGCGGAGCCTACCCAGAGAATCCGTTTGACTTTCAACATTTCGGCATCAATTTTGTGGCCCTGCATGTGGACGGACAACAGGTCCCAGCCACGGCCTTAATACCGAACTTTGGGCGCAGGAATTTCATTCGAGCCTATCAGAGCCTGTTTACAGCCACCGGTCAAATCAACCAGGATGAAGGGAATATTATCAGTCGTGAGGACTACGCGAACGGATACACGTTGTTCTGTTTCGATCTGACCCCCACCTTAGAGAACGACCATCAGCTGGCCCTGGCCAAGCAAGGCAATTTACGGTTGCAAATCCACTTTGCACGAGCCCTCGGGACCACCGTCAATGTGATCTGCTACGCCGAGTTTGACAACATCATTCAAGTGGACAAGGTGCGCAACGTCCTGTGTGACTTTGCCACCTAACATGGATACAGACCAGATAACCACCGTGCTGGAGAATGACCCAGGGACACGTATGGTCTTTCAAGGGGCGTTCGCCCGAGATGTGTTCCCATTAGACCGTATGTATCCTGCTGCTGACGTTCTCAACACGGACCCGATGGATCGGCCCGGTGAACATTGGGTGGGCGTGTACTTGACAGAACAGCACGGCGAATACTTTGACCCGTACGGCCTGCCACCCTTCCATCCCGATTTAACAGACTTCATGGATCAAGGCACAGAAACGTGGCGTTGGAACAGTCAAACGCTGCAAAGCCTGACCAGTACCGTGTGCGGACAATATAGCTTGTTTTACCTGTACCATCGATGCCGGGGAAGAACCTTATCTACCATCGTACAGATGTTTGACGAGTAATACTCCAAGGCCGAGGACCGCGATGTACTCGTATATGACTGGGCCGCCCATCATTTCAATGTAAGTTCTTTGTACAAGCCCCCTGTTCTGGGCTTAAGTTCTATTACGAAAAGTCCCCTGTTCTGGGCTTAAGTTCTATCGATTTCAATGTACAAGCCCCCTGTTCTGGGCTTCAGTTTTCACGTGGTTGTTCTCACGTTGTTGTTGTTAGTTATTGTTGAATAGAAAACAAAATGAGATCTCACCAAAAAAGCCCTGTCTTGTGTGTTTTCTGTATGAGCATAATGCATGAAGGCTATAACAGACATGTGGGGATTCGGTCAAACTGGCCTTGAAGACCGTTGAGAAAGCAGCCAATCAGTGGCCTAGGATGGGGCCAAATGTAACCAATCAATGTCCAGAAAACATTACTCGGATGTACAAGATGTAGGATGTAGGCGCGGACGTAGGCGAAAGCATCCTAGTTCCCGGATGTAGACGCAGACATGAGCGAAATTCTAGTACCCATCCATTGGTTCTTTTATCGATCGCTCGTTGGCTCTTTTTCTCGACCGCTGATTGGTCCAAATCGAACTGCCCATCCTTCCCAGGGTAATTTACAATCCCCTTTTTGTGTTCAAGCTCTGTATATCGATGCCGCAACACTGTTGCCGAACATTGCCGAAAGGGAGACCTTTGACCGTTGACCTGGATGTGACCTTTGACTTTTTAACCCGAAATTCACCCGCGCACTTCTGATGATGCCGCGCAGGCGTGCGGCCGGATAACTCGCGCGCGCGCTCGCCCGGATAACCCGCGCGCGCTGCGGAAAACCCCGGATGGAAATTCCGGACCATACGTCTAAGGGAAAATTGGAACTCTTCTGTGTTCGGAGGTAGTTTTAGTGAAACCGGAAGTGACGTCACACACTTGCGCAGAACCGACACCCCCAAACCACAACCATGGACCCATAGTGGTTTAGTACCCCAAACACACCCCCACGCATCCCCAAAATGCCTGCTTTCTATACTTCGACCAGACTGCGCATGCGCAGACTATTGAACACGGATGATACATTAGTCCAGTCGGATGCTGCTTCACGAGAGCTTTAAAATAAAACCTCATACGACTCCATCGGACCAATAGTGACCCATGTCGGCGCCAAAATGTCTATTTCCATGTACTTGGTATACTGCGCATGCGCAGAATGACGTCAGTTTTACGTCACATCCACCCGGTCGGATGCTCCTTCACGAATGCTTCACATTGATACCTCACTCGACCCCATCAGACCATTAGGGGCCCCGGTAGGCCCCAAAACGTCTATTTCCATACCCTTTTCCCACAATTGCCTGTCTGTGCATGCGCAGAATGTTGAAAACGAACGACACATTAGTCCAGGCGGATGCTCCCTCACGAGAGCTTCAAAATAAGACCTCATACGACACCATAGGATCATTAGGGGCTCATCTAGACCCCAAAACGTCTATTTCCATACCCTTTTCCCACAATTCCCTGTCTGCGCATGCGCAGAATGTTGAAAACGAACGACACACTAGTCCAGGTGGATGCTCCCTCACGAATGCTTCACATTGATACCTCACTCGATCCAATCGGCCCACTAGGGGCTCACCTAGACCCCAAAACGTCTATTTCCGTACCCTTTTCCCACAATTCCCTGTCTGCGCATGCGCAGAATGTTGACAACGAACGATACACTAGTCCAGGTGGATGCTCCCTCACGATTGCTTCACACTGATACCTCACTCGACCCAATCGGCCCACTAGTGACCCACCTAGACCCCAAAACGTCTATTTCCATACCCTTTCTCTACTGTGCATGCGCAGAATGACGTCAGTCCAACATCCCAACCAGCCCGTTGGATACTCCCTCACAACGGCTTCATATTGATACCTCACTCGACCCAATCGGTCCACTAGCGGTCCCTACAGATTGCCGAACATTCTCACGAAAACCCACGTATTTGGGACTACTTTCGGTCCGCGGAGGCAAACCGCATCACCGCCAGACCGCATCACCACGGAGGAATACATGCCCCCAAGGTCACGCCCGATTCATCCAGACCGGAAGTGACGTCATACCTGCGCACAACGCTCCTCCGCACACCGCCCGATGACCGCCCCATTTTTTTCTGCGCATGCGCAGTGACGAGCCATTGACTCGAAAAGCACTTTCTATGCTACTTTTGTGGCGCCACTGCGTTAAGACGGACGTTGGGCACGCCTCTCTCGCTCCCTCTCTCCCTCACTCTCTCGCTCGCTCGCTCGCTCGCTCACTCACTCACTCACGCACTCACTCACTCACGCACGCACGCGTCAGGCTAGACAAGACTTACCAGGCCCTGTCCACTACACCCTATCACCCACGGTATCCGACACACCAGAATGTCAAGATGGTGCATCTATCGCCTAAACACCTCCTGCACACCACCAAAATACCATCTTTCTCTACTACTTCTTCCATTGTGCATGCGCGCCATGACGTCACTTCTGATAGTAACCAGTCTTCGCCACGAGAGCTTCAAGACGAGACCCCTCCCTCCACACACGGCTCATTTAGAGCGAGGATGGACCCTCAATCGCCCAAACACGCCCCAGCGCATTCCGCCATAATGAAATCTTTCTCTACTACTCGAATTTGCATGCCCTCCATTACGTCACTTTCGGTCAAAAACACCTAAGCAAAGTTTACACCACGGGCACTTCAGGACGAGATATTGCACGACAAACTATATCCATTTGATGGATTGTAAATCCCGTTTTTCCAAAAAAAAATTTCGGGAAAATTCTATTTTTGCATCCACCCACCCAACCAATCACTTGAACGAAAGTGACCTTTTCACGTTGTCATGGCAACTCTTTAACCGGGAATGATCTCGTCCGACATTCTCGTCTCGCGAGACTCCCTACTGCGAGAAAGAGTCTCACGCGTAAATGGGAGCCATCCCCCCAATATTTGGGGGGTGAGTAGGCGGCGTATGATTATCTGGCTTGTCACTGACCTGCTGACTCCGCCGAGTTAGAAGCGAATTGCTAAACATAAGGTGGGCTATATAATTGGGAAATGACTCTTTCCGTTTCGGAGCATATCAATCGCGAACAAATTATTGTCGGTATGTATACTTGGCCGTGAAAGCGAGTTATCTAATACAGGAAGTAGTTCGCGGGTAGACACGGCTCGCGTTGAGAATGATGTCATGCTGCCTCGCTTTGAGATTGGAGATTCAAAAATGTCACCAGTTTACATGAGAGTCGCTTTGGTCTCCCGCGGGTAGACACGGCTCTCTTTGAGAATGCTCGTCCGAGAGTGACGGCATGATCAGAAGTGACGAACCACCCGCATTTCCGATCCACATTTCCCATTAGCATTCCCCCTCCGCACGATGCGCGTAGATTTATGCTTCTTATACTACTCAGCTCCCGGCTCAAAATTTGCAGTTCGCAATCCCCTTGATTCCAATGGTTAGCCTACAGTATGAAGAATATTTTAATAAGTGATAACTGAACTCTTTTTAACTTGAAGTTGCCAAAATTATCATCAATGTAAGCATGATAATCTTTTCTTGGAATAGTCAGCCAATTTGATGCAAATCATATGTTCCATATTTACACCAGTTGTCAATAGTTAAAAACATGTCCTATGCCCAAAGGCAGGAGAGGAATATTACGAACCACAAATTTACACCAGAAGTCACGCGGTAATGTACCTGTCAGCTCGCCGGGGCAAACCTATTGTCTAAGAATTAAAGTGGGAAAACGATATTTAGTAATTTTGTAAATTTAAAGAAAACTTTTCCCATGATGACGTTACCGATCCTGTTTTGTAAGTTCCTAGGATAAATTCTAAGGGTCAACGCACACCTGTTCAGCATCCGTTTTGGACGAAACGAGGAAATTTGACAACATGGCACTTACCCGGCGGATATTTGTGTTGTTAATTTGTTATTTTCATACAGTTGTATATGTTCATGGTTATATCGAGGGATTGTATTGTGGGAAAGAAAATTGCTATGATAGTAAGTAGTTGAAAATTATGCAGCTTATCCGGCGATTTTCGTCACTGCATAGGCCGAGGTGTTGTAAACTGGGGTCTCGTCTATCCTAGGGATATTTTTTTTGCTAATAATGGAGGCGAAAAATGATAATTGACAGTCTGGAATGAAAATAAACTTACAGTTGTGGAAACCTAGGTCAATGGACACTTTTGAATTATAAAACAAGATTAAAACGTTGCCATCATCAAGTTGAATGTATTGGACAGAACACCATATGTCAGACATTAGACATTGAAATGCTAAACATCACAAATCTTTGATCTCACCTGCTTAGGTGAGAGTTCGTATTTGAAATAAAGTCAGTAATGGGTGTCAAAATTGGGGTTTTCAAACCTGTGCACACCTTGCCATGGGTTCCAACAACAATCCTTTGTTATGTATGTTTACCAATTCTTTCAGTTTTATACACCCGCCCAAAAGGCGGACGTATTATGTTATGGCGCTTTCCGTCCATCCGTTTCTCCATCTCCGTCCCCCATGTCTGGTCTATATCTGGGACAGTTTTCTATCTACAGTTCCAATTTTTTGTGAGATGGTACCCCGAGGGAAGACAATGTGTCGCGCACCAAAATGTAGGTCAAGGTCAGAGGTAAAAGGTCACTGGCCTAAAAACCATGCAGGAAATCACTGAACTGTTCGTGTCCGTTCTATATCTGTGACCATTTTCCATCCACAGTTGCAATTTTTTGCGAGTGGATACACTAGGTGGAGACGATGTGTCGTGTACCGAAAATGAGGTCGAGGTCAGAGGTCAAAGGTCACTTTGGCCTAAAAATCAGGAAATGATTGATCATTGACAGTTTTCTATCTAAGGTTCCAACTCTTGGTGAGGGGATAGCCTAGTGGGGGAGGGGGGGGACGAAGTGTCACATACCAATTGTAGGTCGAGGTCATAGGTCAAAGGTCAGTGTGGCCTAAAAATCTGGAATTATTGAAAATTGTTAATTTTTTTGTGAGTGGATTCAGTGGGGAGAAAAGATGTGGTGAAAAATCACACACACAACAACAAAAAACAACAACAAAAAAACTAAATCCGCCAGTTAAAACAGAAAAATGTATGACAATAATATTAAATGGAATTTGGTTCAGTAGGTCTGAACATGCAGTAGGGCCTTTTTCCTCACTTTTTATATGCCCATCAGTTTTGACGGGATGTATTATCGTATGGTATCATCCATCCAACTGTCTGTCCATTCATTAACTTTTCTTGTGAACGCAAAACACAGCAAAGAATTTTTCCTTTATTCTTTCCAAAGTTGCCACACATTATCGTCATGTGAAGATGTGCAGGTGACCTTTTTGACACGATCTGATGTTTTTTTTCCAGAGTTATGCCCCTTGACTCAGAAAAACTACTTCCATCAGCTGGGGCAAACCTATTGTCTAAGAATTGAAGTGGGAAAGTGGGTCTTTTGTAAATTTAAAGCAAACTTTTCCCATGATGCAATCTGATGTTTTTTCCAGAGTTCTGCCCCTTGTGCGTCAAAAAAACTACTTCCATCCTTTGTAACCTTTTCGACCTGATAGGACATTTTCTTCTGAGTTATACCCCTTGATAATTAAAAAAAACAACAAAACGCTTCCATCTGCTGCCTTCTCTTGTGAACACAATTCCTCATGAATTCTTTTGAAATTCACCACACATTATCAACATTTGAAGATGTGCATGTTACCTTTCTGACCTGATCTAATATTTTTTCATTAGTTATACCCCTTGATTGTTGAAAAAAATGGATTTCATCTGATCTTCATTTTCATGATTCTTATAATTCTTGAAACACCATATTGGTGTATGAATTCTTCACCACCATAAAGATTGAGCTTGACATCCTGAAACCAGTGATCACCATAATGTGCTGTATGATTTCCTGAAACATTTTGTAATAGAACGATCCTATTGCTGTCACATCATTGATGATATGATGATCACCTATTTCCCTTTTTGCACATAACCATATTTATCTCCTAGGATATTCTCCTCCTTTCTCCTTTTCGGGGTTTAGCCATGTTGTTGTCTACGTTGTATGTTTGTAGGCCTATTTTGCGTTCAGTAGAATGCTTGTTCAGAGTTCCTTCAATGTGATCATAACAGTTCGGTATAAACTACAAACAAAATCAAACTGAAAGGACATATTTCCTGAATAGGAGGGACTAGAATGAATTACTGTTTTCTCAACTTTACTAGCCACATTGAAAAATTTGACAACCAGCTGGGTTTTTTTCAATTTCAAGGCTTAGAAAATCATCATTGAACTATTTCTTGCATTGGTCTGTGTTCTTCATATTAAATATGCATTCTGTGTCTATTTTCAGTCCTTGGTGTCACAAGAGAAACAACAAAGGTAAGTGACGATGATTGAGGGTAGGTTACTCTGCATGACTGAGGTATGATTACCTACTGTCTGTTTACTTCCATGAAGTATGATCTGCAGCCAGTTACACTAACGATTCAATGCAGTTATGAGTCTGGCACTGAGTAGAGACTTACATGAATGCAAAGAAGTATAAAGGATATACAAAATTGAAATGAAAGGTTATCACTATTGGTCAGGCCCAAAGTGCATGGAACTTGTTGGTGTCATACTACAGTGTAACCTCTCTGTTATGTAACTGTTATTTGTGGACAAACTTTGAATGACCTTATAGATAAAAGGGTTGAAATGATATGCATTCATGAATTTGGGGTACACGATAGCACCTGCCTTATAGCAGAATCAGCGCTGCATGGAGACATCTTATAGTCAGATAGTGAGGCTAGACTGTAAATATAATTTCTTGTAGAACGTCGTTGCTGCATATATGGGAAAGAGGGCTGGGGCATGGTCTGAATGGATTGAAACTAGATGACCTGTCTAATCAGAGGTTGATGAACTGGAAATCACAATTATACATGTACAAGTTAATGACATGAATGAGAAAATCTGTATGCTTAGATAACAGACTACGTCTTGCCTAAAATGCACAATTTTGATTTTCTTTTGCAGAGTGAACTGGCAAAAGCCTACCGTAAACTTGCGAAGATATGGCATCCAGACATGCACAAAGGAAAGGTATGGAATCAGTACTGCTTAATACTGCATAATTCTACACAGTATATATGATAACTTAAAAGAACACTGTTTTCGCTTCTTGATGCCAAATTGTGCAGATATTTTGTTTGAGGTAAGTGGATAATGTCCAATCGATCAAGTTGATAACCAGGTGATACTGATAAAATATCTTTTCTCGACTGGTCCCGGTTTCACCTCGGGGTACAAACCAATTGGATACCATCTCAATTCTTCTCAAATGACTTGAGATGAACTGACATGTTTCATATCCATCTGGGAAACCATGTAACCATATAATCAATAGGAAAACTCATCTTCAGCTTGAGTGGAATAATTTTTTGTTCATTCATCATGTCACTGTGCATATTATGATACAGGTATTTTTCCTTTGCAGGAAGCAAAACAGAAGGCATCCATTGAGTTTCAGAGGATAGCAAATGCCAATGAGGTACATTCAATACTGTTATTCAATTTTTTTTTTTTTTTTTTTTTTGAATAAGCAATTTAGTCAAAATCCTTACATACTTCCTTCTACCATGTCTAGACATCAAAGCTCCCTGCTGGTAAAAGAAAATGCTCTGCATTAGATAGGGTAACTAAGTGGAGAACACTTTCCACTTTGTGACAGTACCGAGACGGTACCAGAAAGTGGACTGTTTGTGGGTGTTCTCCACTCTGGTACAGTTATGGTACCTCCACGGGGAAGACATGTTCTCCGATGTTTTCATCAATTAGGCCAATGGAGAACTTTTGTGTCTACATGTATACCTCTACATACATGTACAATTAGAAACAATATGATATGTACTGTACAAAAACCACCATTTCCAAATGTCATTAATCCCAACAATGTGTTCTGGGATCATCTGACCTCATGAAACGAATTTGAAATTTGGAAGGTAGAAGACTATATTACAAATTCCAAAATCATCTGCTTGTTTTAACCTGCGGGCCAACTGTAACCTGAATATAGAGGAAAAAACTGCTAAGTAGAGCTGACCAGATCATGATAGAAATAATACGAAAAATGTATTTTTTGTATTACAGATTTTGAAAGATGAAGAGCAAAGAAATGACTACAATTATATGTTGGATCATCCAGGTATGCTGATTTACTGACAGTTTGGTACACCTCAGATTTCACCTTCTTTATCACAGCTGATTGCAATATACTAGTCTTCAATATACCTTTCCTCAGGCATATTAATGCATCTCTTCTCATACATGTACCTGGATTTGATATTTAAGAGTATATGCAGGGATTCAAGTCCTGTCTTATTTTCGATAATCAGGTGTAAAATTGATTGTAGAACTCCATTTCAATTCCCAAAGGTATTTATCACAACAAAAATATTCAAAGCCTTGATAAAAGTTCAGCATTCTATGATTTAAGGGGGTGATAAATGAAACATGATTGAAAATGAATAAAAAAGAATTTCAATATTTAATAAAACGCGGTTTAATAGTTTTGAATAAACTTGACCCCATGACAAACTATACCATCACAGGGCCATATCCAGAGTTTATTTGGGGACACATGGGCGCATATGTATGTATTTGGGCACATTTGTATGTAAAAAGCATTAAAATTGACTGTAAAGTTTGGGTGCCCATACCCCTTAACAGGTAACAAAATGGCTCTGGATATGGCCCTGCATCATGACCATGGTATGATGATGACATTATGAGATAATGTTACGCTTCGACAGCGACGTCTTCTATTTTATTGACATTGTGCTTTCAACGATGTAACTGAACAGTCACCACATGTGATGCATATGGGTTCTGGATACTGAGCCTACATGATGTAATGATTTACTAATTTAGCGCCGAAATCAAGGGACATAAGCGATGCTTGTTTTCGGGATAGGCAATCAGTCCCCCGATGTATTTTTTTTTTTTTTAACAAACCAAATCATCCTTTACCATCCAAAATATGACAAAAAATTGCAACCTTTGCATTTCACCTTTAAAGATAGTTGTAAATCAGAAAAAAATATCAATTTTAATAAAACATCAAAAACTGAAATACTATTAATGTTTGAACGTCCATTAATCCCCAAAATAATTAATCTATACTGGAACAATGGGAAATGTATGAATAACTGTGTCAACTAACTAACATTTGTATGAACATGAGGACGAGACTTTCGTTGTTAGCAGTATGATTGATCTGTCATTTCAGAGGAGTACTATACCCATTACTACTACTATTACCGTCATCGTGTCGCTCCCAAGGTGGATGTCAGGCTGGTTATTGCTGTCACTATTACCATCATATCTGTTGTACAGGTTAGTACTGAACAGGTATCTTCATCGCTGAGAGGGACTTTCGTATTGCAGTCAGATTATTGCTCTCAATAATCCATATCATATATAGAATCAGGATGGTGAACAGAGTAATTTCTCCATATAGCTTTTATTATACGCCCGCCAAAAGGCGGACGTATTATGTGATGGCGGTTTCCGTCCGTCTGTCTGTCTGTCCGTCCCTCGTGTCCGGTCTATAACTGGGACAGTTTTCTATCTACAGTTCTAATTTGTGGTGAGTGGATGCCCTACGGGGAGACGATGTGTCGCGTACCAAAATGAAGGTCAAGGTCAGAGGTCAAAGGTCACTAGCCTAAAAAACAGGAAATCACTGAAGTGTTCGTGTCCGGTCTATATCTGTGAACGTTTTCTATCCACAGTTGCAATTTTTCGTGACTGGATACACTAGGTGGAGACGATGTGTCGCGTACCAAAATTGAGGTCGAGGTCAGCAGGTCAAAGGTCACTGTTTCCTAGAATCAGGAAATCATTGATCATTGACAGTATTCTATCTACAGTTCTAATTTTTTGTAAGTGGATTCAATAGGGGGAAATGAAGTGTCGCATACCAAAAATTAGGTCAAGGTCAAAGGTCAAAGATCATTGTGACCCCAAAATCAGGAAATGATTAAAAATAACATTTTTTTGTGTCAGTAGATACATAAGGGGGACATGAAGTGTTACCTACCAAAATGTAGGTCAAGCTCAAAGGTCAAAGGTCAAGGTCACTGTGACCCCAAAATTGTGAAATTGTTAAGAATCATGATGTTTTGAGTCCATTGAGAAATTACGGAGAGCTGTTTCGTCATGTACCGAAATTTAGATCCAGGTCAATAGTCAAGGTCATTGTGACGCCAGAATCAAGGTCAAAGGTCAGTGTGACCTAAAATCCGGTAATCAGTAAAAATTTCAAATTTAATAGGGCGAAATGAAGTGTTGCATACAAAAAATTAGGTCAAAGCCAAAGATCACTGACCCCAAAATCAGGAAATTATTAAAATAACATGTTTTTGTGTCAGTAGATACATTAGGGGGACACGATGTGTCACATACCAAAATGTAGGTCAAGCGACCTGGTCAAAGGTCAAGGTCACTATGCCCCTAAAATCAAGAAATGGTTAAAAATCTTGATTTTTTTGTGTCCATTGAGAAATTGTGGGGAGATGATTCGTCATGTACCAAAATTAGTCAAGGTCACTGGGACTCAAGAAATCTTTGGAAATTACTTTTTTTGTGTCGGTAGATACATTAGGGGGACATGATGTAGCACATACCAAAATGTAGGTCAAGGCCGAACGTCGAAGTCACCTACCCCCAAAATCCTGAAATTCATACAAATCCTGATTTTTTTTGTGTCCATTGATACATTGAGGGAAGACAATGTGTCGTGTACCAAAATTTCAGTCCAGGTCAAAGGTCAAGTTCACTGATCCCAAATCAGGAAATCATTAAAATATAACTTTTTTTCTGCCAGTAGATACATTAGAGGGACATATGTATATCAAAATGTGGGTCAAAGGTCAAGGTCACGGTGACCCCAAAATCAAGAAATCATTAAAAGTCACAGAAGACAAAGTCGTGTAATGCGATGTTGCGTTCTGTCCATTCATCCATTAACATTACATTCTCAGAAGCACAAAATTGTAGGCTAGCTACCAATTGGAATCAAGGCTATTAAACAACCTTGAAATTTGAACCAATGTAATTCCAGATACGCGGGTGTATATTGAAGCCCCTTGGGCTCGTTGTTCAGCGTTAGGGCTGTTTCAGAAAAAGTACATGGGATGGTGCGGGAGATTATTAAGTTCTATGGTAGATGCGTGGTGGGTGGTATACAGTCATTTAACATTATGGAGATAGGACAAATTGTATATGGGTTGTTGGGTCAGAAAAAGTTGTCTCCCCCCCCCCCCATGTTAATTTTTTCTGGAACAGCCCTAACCAGAATTGACCAGAAAAGAGAAACGTAATATGCCAAGTCATGATGTCGCTTGGTGACATCACCAAATCTCATTTGCATAAATCCATGCAACTCCAATATCTCTGCAACTGTTAGGAGTATCTACATCCGGTAAACAGCATCTTACTCAGAACCTAGAACACTTCCCTCTCATAAAGGTCACTCCAGGCCATTTGGGTTTTGTTTTAATTTGTCCAAAAAGCCTACGTGCATTGGAATAGTCAGAAATCAGATCAAATTAAGTCTGGATCCACCCCTTTGGGGTATATGTACTACAGTTTTCCCCTCTCCAAGATAAATAGAAACTGATAGTGATTAAAACTTTTTTTGTTTACTTTCAGTATTGGGGTAAGTGGAACAACTATAATACTGCCATTAAATACCTCTCTCGAGAGCCCAAGTACAGAAACCAGGCCATCGAGATAGCCAAACAACAGGGGTTAATTGGTGGTAACAAGAAAAAAGACAGACGAAGCAAAGTAAGTGGATGTTGTGATCTCACTGCCATTTACATATACATCACATCATCTTCAGTATCCGTTTTTCTTCTCTTTAATACTTAATCTTGTAATTAATTGGAACTAATTGTTCCCGATCTGTGTCGAAGTTCTTAAATTTCCATGATAATAATCCCAAATATGAACATCATAAGACAGTGGGAAATAAAACAGTGACAAACAAGAATGTTGCGTGAGAATAGAATACATCTGTTGTTGTAGGATGAAATTCGTGAGGAGGAAGACCGGATCATCAGAGAGATTATTGCTGATAAAATGGACATCAGGTGAGAATTCCTCTAACTACCAGTGGATACTTCTGCTACTGGAGGTTTTAACTGGTTCGCTGCTAGAGGCTACAATCGTGGTCAGAGCTAAACGTTTCCCAAGATTACTGATATACATTGGTTACAGAAGTCACGATGGCCAAAATCCTCCTTATATGTACATCTACTGTTTTGTCTTGTAGACATGGTTACAGCAGACCCAAGATTACTATGGTTACAGAAGTCCTTATCCCACACACCTTCTTATGTACATCTAATGTTTTGTCTTGTAGAGGTGGTTACAGCAGACCCAAGATTACTGATATACATCGGTTACAGAATTCATGATCCCGAAAACCTTCTTATGTAGATCTAGGTTTTGTCTTTTAGAGGTGGTTACAGCAGCCCCAAGATAACCGATATACATTGGTTACAGAAGTCATGATCCCGAAAACCCCCTTATGTACATCTACTGTTTTGTCTTGTAGAGGTGGTTACAGCAGACCCAAGATTACTGATATACTATGGTTACAGATAGTAATGCTTCCTTACACCCTTTTCATGTACGCCTACTGGTGGCTACGATGGATATGGAAGTTCACTATTAATCGTGAAGAATACGGGGAAGAAGAAAAAAATTATAAAATTAGAAGACATATGAAACTAGGTCAAGCACAATGGGAGGTGAGTGTATGAGAAATTGATACAATCTGGAGCTCTCATATGGTAAATGTCTTAATAACTGAATCAAAAAATGACACATCTCTGGTTGATAAGTCTAGTTCATTCTGACCACTAGAGCTTGAAACTGGAATACCGGGAGCCCTGGATTACGTAACCAGCCAAACAAATAACTGGTCATTAATTACACTTTGCAAAACACCTGTCCTTAAACAATACAAGAACACAAACCATTGTGATATATTATCTTCTGATATAATCAAGGATGGAAGAGAAAAGGATTACATTATTGTATGCTGCAGTTTCAGATAGAGCACTCCACAAGGTAGTCCCCCACTTGTTCTACCTCGTCTGTATTAGCACATCATTGAAATGTCTACCTTAAAGGTTCCACCAAATACCTGCCGCACACTTTTCATGAAAACATACCGAAAAGCTGTGTAAAGAACAAGTTGATATTTTTCTCCTTCAAAAATGACATCAAATTGAATTTTTTAACACAATAAAACAGATGTGGTGAAAAACGTATTTAAGTCTGACCCATGCTGTCAGTCTGATTACGATCATGTTGTATAATATCAACTATTCAGTTGTGTCGATAGTCCTATTTTGACATACATTGCACAACATGGGTATGAAAAAAACATCACGACATCGACAAAGGCATTACTCTTTGTGACATTTTTGGCGTTACAAAGGAAATATCGCTGACAAAATCTGTTACGATTGCTCACTACAAAAGATCAGTCAGACTCCGATGTCATGGATCAGCAGGTTATGGCCTTTGCCATTTTCAAACAGGCGTGATATTGGAGAATTTCGAGTTTGTTTTTATAAACTTCAACCATTCCAAATAACAGTTAAGCACTATTCAATTTAACCTTTTGCGACAATTTAATATCAAAAAAGTATAGGGTATGGGAACCATTTGGTAGAAAATTTAATATGAAACAGCTTCTTGCTTTAATAGCTAGTGAAATCTACTATTGCATTTCTTAAATACCATACATGTACTTGTTTTCAAATAAGGCCAAATTATTTTTAAAAAAAGATTTATTTATGACTGGTAAATGTCGTCAACTTGTGTTTGTAGGCATTGGAAGAGCATGACCGGGATACTTACTTAGAAAAAGAGCTTTGGATAAGAGAAAAGTTTGATGTAAGTATCTGTATGGTTAGCTGTATCTGTTGACATGTCTGCTAAATTCAGTTTTACTTGAAGTAAAAGGGTCTAAATGAAGTTGAATGTTGAAATTATCAGCTCACATATTATACATGTTGTAGCTACACTGTAGACATATGATTAGCATCTCTTTTATTTTCACAATAAATTAAAAGGCACACATCTCAAAAACATTGGCTTTAACTCGTATTTGCTAAGGTTGTTAAAGACAGATGTATATATGGTTTTCTCACACAACTGGTTTTGAGCTGGCGGGGGGGGGGGGGGGGATACAAACTTCTAGAATAAATGTGACAAGTTGCTTTATTTCTTCACCTAAATCAGACTTTAACAATAACTAACTGTTCTGGCCTGTGGAACTGGAATAGCAGCCTGTGGGTTGTAGACTTGATTATTATTTTACATAGTTTTTGCTTAATAGTAGTGAAAGCAACTTCTGGAATGGGTAAAGAATGAGGCGATTGATATATCTATAGGTAATACTTGCAGACCAAACACGAAGAAAGAAGCGGTCTTCCACTTTTGGTTTCCCATTATAACACCCCCCTCATTTCATTTTTTCTCGAAATTGCCATAATGAAAAATCAAGACGTAGCATATATTTTGACTGGTGAGATTTTCATCTCTGATTTGCAAATTATTAGAGAATTTACTGTATTATATTTCAGTTTTACTTTCTATCCAACTGTTTAATAAATGTGTTTGTTTGTTGTTTATTACAGATTTGGAAAAAACAACAAGAAGAGGACATGAAAGCTAAAATGGCTGACAGTGCTAAATATAAAATGTATAGAAGATATATGAAGAAAGGCGGACCAGGACAAATGACATTTGGACCTGATTAGTGTGCTTATCAGCTAATCTCATTATCATGAGGATACTTTAATATAGATCTACGAAGTCAAGTCGGTTCTTTTAAAAGAGAGGTGGAGGAGATTACTGACATTCAAAATGTAATATATGTAACATAGTCAATTCATGTTCATGATGTATGGCTTACCAATTACTCAGGGGACCTACACTTTCCAGTTCTAAAACTTACCTGTTCTCTGTCGGTCAGATACCTGCTGTATTCACCGTTGCTCTCTTCCCATCGATAAATAATTGATACACTTCTGGTTTAGTTTAAAACTATGAATTGTAGGCTTTTGATTATTTGGCTTGCCATATACACATGTAGTGGTTTGGGGTTTAGACATACACAAAAACAGTGGCAGGGTTTTGTGTTGGTTATAGGTAATAGCTTAGCTTATTTGTAATCCATGTTTCCAATATAAATATGAAACAATACCAATTTACTTGTGCACCGATGTGCGAGCTTTGTGCATACATATTCGGGTTGTTTACTTTGTTTCTGGATATGCCACAACATTGAGGGCTGGTTTAAACCAGTGATAACTGGTATCAATATGGTACATACATGAATGCATAACATGACCCCTATTATTTGAAGAAAGGACCATTATCAGGCCTGTGCTGTTATGGCGAACGGTCGAACGCGTTCGCCTGGATTTTTAGGAGACCTAAAACAGGTTACCTAAAGTAATTCATATCGTTTACCTGGCGCGAAAATGTAGTAATAAAGGTTAAAATCTTTCATGTGTTTTAAAAAAGGGATCAGGTCTCCAGTTCAAGTGAATTCCGGTGTCATGATAAAACAGATAACACATACCGTGTCACAACCGCATGTTGTTGTTGTAACAAGACGAGTACATATATCATTTCCGCAAGGGACATAACTATGACTACATAATCCTATCGAAGGACGTCTTTTAACTGAATTGACCAATAGAATATGCGATTGTATAGCATGTGCGGCGTGAGTGAACTTGTACCTCTCGAACGAACAACATATGTCGAGAACGCGATCGAAACTTTGAGAGTACCATAATCCAAAAGAACGAAACAGAAAGTAATTTTTAGAATCACTAAAGACGAAAGAATAAAACAGATTTTGAAGGCACAAAAGACCCATGATGTTATAAAAAAAATTCTTCAGAAGATGTTCGTCAACCACGCATAGACTGATTGTTGGTGGACAAGAGTGATGTACACAAGGTAATCGTGCACGTTGTTGTTATGCAACGAAAAGTTAATAATTCCGAAAAACTTTTGATAATTCGTGAAATTTTTAATCTAAATCCATCATGATCAATGGATGATATAAATCTACAGAATTCAAGCAGGTTTCTCATTTTTCAAAGAGTTTTCCATAAGTAATCTCTCATCATTTCGGCATTTTTCAATGATTAAATACAGATAGATAACAGATAAAATTTATATTTTGGTGGAATTCAGTAAACTCGGTAGGCTATTTGCAGTTCACCTCTTAATACAAATCTTAATACACAGTTCTTCTACATGGGATTGAGATTTTAAAAAAAAGTAGTAAAGACATGATTTTTATGATAAAATAATGTGTTTATTTTAATTTTTTTCAAATTAATACATTAATTAGATGCCGTCAATCAAACAGGTTACCCTAATTTGCCCATTAGGGGACCTATTTCAGGTTACCATAGAAGATTTTTGGTAACCCCTAATAGGTTTTCATAGAAAAATATTACAGCACAGGCGTGATTATGCTTCTATTAATGAATATTGAGGGGGCAGGGGTCCCCCAGAATACATTGCAATGGACAGGATTCAAGTTCACAAGCAGTATGCGAACAGATGAAAATAATAACAAACGCCGACTTCATGGGAAAGAACGCGACTACGAGAGTGTTGAAAATTGGGGTCTTCATAAACCCAGAACCGGAACCTGTCCATCGAGAGCGGAACAAGATATTTAACTCCTGGTCCCCGAATAGGCAAGTTGAAGATATGCCACTTGTCACTTGTTAGAGATATTTTTCCAGAAAAGATTATGTATGTGCAAAACTGACAGCGAGCGGGTCATGTGTCCGTGCACAAGTCAATAAGTATTGTTTCCGATTTATATCGGAAAAAATGGATTGAAGACTACCACATTTATACCATATTACAGCAGTTGTGAAACATAAGTTTTCTAAAACACAGTGAGGATCCAGTGATCTAGTGAGCCCACCATGAACAATCTGATAGAATGAGCATGTCTACCCGTCATGCCACAGCTGCATACGTGAAGGACGTAATATGTGTTGTACATGTACTGTGTTCTCTTTTCAAAGAGTTTCACATCTAAGTTTTGCTCTTCAGGTGTCAAATCATGATGAATAAAACAACTGTCACATACACTCTTGGTGTTACACTGGTCACAAGAGGAAACCACTCATAAATCTGATAATGAATGAGAATGTAGGGCTTCTTCAATATCTTTGTCCATTTACTTTCAGCATCATGTGTTTTAGCAGGGGCTGTATCATGTCTAATCGGACTGGTTTCCATGGATGATATTTATATTGTACAAACCATAGTTATTGTTGCTTGAATCCATTACATCTCTCGAGAAGGGTTGCATGGCTGCCATGTTGATGGATTCCACTGAAGTCAGCTATTCAAATAGTTTGAGTTTTCCATTTCTTTAATGATCAAAAACCTGCTCAGGAGGATAAACAAGTTATATTTGGGCTGATAATTTGGCGTTTTTTTTCGTCTGCATTTTTTGTAGAAAATTTTTTGTTTTGCAGAAAGCATGCTGCAATTTTCTGAAGTACAATCAATCCTGTTCATAATGCCCGTGTTACAAACATGCATGCA
The DNA here is from genome assembly GCA_036873755.1 of Hanleya hanleyi. Taxonomy (NCBI): domain Eukaryota; kingdom Metazoa; phylum Mollusca; class Polyplacophora; order Lepidopleurida; family Hanleyidae; genus Hanleya; species Hanleya hanleyi. The sequence continues at coordinate 34,058 of JAVTVY010019758.1, read as the reverse complement.
CAAATGAGGCTGTAATTCCACATTCAGATATTATAGCAAAATATCTCATGAAATGGATCCTACAGTAATGCCTCTAATAATTCAATCTCCCTATCAAAATTCAATCACCCCCCAAATTTGGAAACAAAATTCAATTGGCTGTTCTCATAATTCTTTATCACCCTTTAAAATCATTGAAATAATGAAGAAATTTGGAATCGGCTAAGCTAGATTGCCTTTATGTCAAAGGACTGCCTCGCATATATGCTAAGTTTGTCGCGCAGTCTGTACGAACAGGAACGAGTTTACTTTCGACAATTCATGTTTTTCTCCATTGCGTGGGAGAATCGTTACATTGAGAGAAAATGCCGAATTATGAGCTCAAACAAAGCTGTTTATTCAGTAGGACAGGTTTCTGATTGAGGAGCATGCAGGAAAATCACACTAATCAGGCTCCAAGACAACCTGTAACCATCTACACGCAGTAGGACTGACCCTGGGATTGTGTGTATCCATTTTCAGCCTACTTTCGGCAATTGCAAGAGGAAATTTCCAGAAATCAATACCACGTGACTTCGTCAGCCAATCAGCCAAAGTCTACCGACGTAACCCGCTATTTTCGAGTCGTGTGATGTCCTACTTGTTCAAAATTACAGATCTATGCCACCTTTTGGATGATACGAAAGTTATTCATACCTATATATTTTTTAAGCCCAGGCAATATCTGTTTCCGAAGTGCTATGAAAACCTGTAATTTATCAGATTTCTCAAGTCTGTTCTTCTCCGGATGAAGGTCGAACAGAATACGGTAAAGTACCGGATATCGCTCCGCGATAATGGTGACACATGATTCGCAAATGGCTCCAGGACTCTCTTTACAACCTTCCTATAACATTAACTGATATACTGCATGTGCGACTCCCTAATATATTGCAATCCAGTAAGGTGTACATACATGAATAAGTCTCGCTTTTCAGCGAACATGGAATATTGTTGGCGAAAGTGAGGCTAGTGTAGTCTGATCTAGCTGCAATGTTCTATCTCCTAAATGCCAAATTGCCATTTTGTTCAATTTTTAGACTATTTTATTATGTTTCATTTGCATTAATTCAATGATGCAATGTTATGCTTTTCGGTTAGATAACATCAGCGTCTCAATAGAATTTTCTATCTTGTACAAGTTCCACCAAATTTGCTTACCGATATTCTAAGAATTCAGTTAAATCCATTTCTTTTGATAATAGATTTCGAATTAGAAAAGCTTTGGAACTCACAATCTCTGCAGTTTCTCTTTTTGCAGATGAATGGAGAATCTAAATTTCAAGTGATTCTGATAAAAAAAAAAAGTTTATCAGTACAATCAATATCAACATTTATTAGTCCATAGTGGGAGCCATATCCATTCCTGCTAAAGTTATTCTATTTGTTTTCCTCAATATTCAGTTTTGCGCTGTAATACTTTGTCAAGTCACAAATTATAGGACTGCGGTATGAGAAATAATTGACCAAAGGGCTTTCAAGACAAAACAATTTGTTGTCTTTATCAGGTGTTTTCATTGTCGTTTAAATATGAATGTTGAAGTCACAATATGTCACTGTTTTTCATGCCTGTGATTCCAGGCACTGGGTGTCTGTGGGTAGTTATAAAATGCTTAATATAGGGAGGGGAGTGAATGAATATTAAACGTCACTTTCTACAATATTTCGCTCCTGTCATATATGGGGAAAAAGTTTTCAACTGGCTCACATAGGGGGACAAAGGATGGCCAAAATCATGAACCTCCCCAAGTGTTAAGCACCAGAGAACTGTGAGAAATATACTACGGACAGTAGACCCAGACTGCTGGTGCCTGGGAGTGCTGAAGGTTGAAAACCACTGCATTTCAGGACTTTAACATTTACTTGTATAAGATGTATAATGGCAAATCTATGTTTTGCCTCCCACACATTGTACTCTGAATTTAACACGTGTATATGTAAATAGATAATGTATGCATTGGTAGCTCGCAATCTAGACCTTTCCTGTAATGTTATTCTGGATTCAACTACTCCAGGTTTTAAATTTTATAGGAAACTTTTAAAGTGTACAATCTATTGAATTTTAGGTAGATCTGTCCTGTAAGTTTCTGTTGTTCAGGAGGTTCTCAGTACTATAGACTCATTGTTGTCCCTAGACAGACTATTGTACTCCATGTGTTGACTCTCAGATGAACACAATTGTATCTGTATCTTCTTGAATGTTATACAACTCTGAACTGTACCAGGAATTCATGGGGATTCCCTCCGTGGTTTGGGTAGCAGTGAGTGTCTTCATCGATGTTGTTGTGATTATATATTTTGTTATTTTCAAGAATATAATTATCTACATTCTTGAAAAAAAAAATATATATAATCACAACAATATCTACGAAGACACCCACTGCTACCCAAGCCACTTGTGGATGCCCTCCTCAACCCTAGTTGTATTTATGAAATACCTTCCCCCATAATAAGAGTACAATGCTTTTGTAATTCACTCACTCATCTCATCCAAAATATTGAGGTGATTGAATGTCAATAAGGGGGTTGAATTATTAAAGTGTGAAAATATGTAAAATTTCTACACGAAGGATGAAAGGGAGGTAAACCAAAACTTGGCACCACCGAATTTACAACTCGACCAAGTTTATCAGATCGACTGTTTCATTTTGATTTCACCACAATAGCTATTTTTGCTAAGGTACATGTCCATGTCACAGTTTTACAGATGTTCTCAATGTAAATTAAATTGTGCAGAACTGCTAGAATATATGTATGATAAAACAATTTATGCTGTCTGATGTTCATTGCTGTTTGAGGGAGTCTTGGAACCAGTCAGTTCCAACAATGAAGGCCTGTAACATCTGTACAATGCTGTTATTTATGAGGCGCCGTTTGTCACTTTCTGATTTAATCTACTGATTTATAAATATCAGGTATTTAGCAGTCGGATATATAAATGTGCATAAAATGAGCGTGAAATAAACACCGACTGTAGTCAATTTTAAATCCTATATCAGCGAATAAAATCCGAGAAATATTTATAAATACCTATATTAGATTTCAAGATATATATATCTCTCGTCGTGTTATTTCTGGGATATAAATTCCTCCACAATATATATATATATTCCTGACAAACGATTTCTTATTTATATATCCGAGGTAACGTATCTTACTGATATATAAATATTTCAAAATGTGCTGTTGGGTATATATATATCCAGTCTTCGTCTAACTCCGGATTTACAAATACTGAACTGAGAAAGTCTCATATATAGATATCCCATTTATAGTATGCTAATAGTATGCTGATGAGTCTCAAAAACCGATGACGTCGTCGGTTTTGGTGTTGGTTTAGATCATATTGTCTATTTCGTGTTTCAGGTGACAAAAGTCCTTGTGATCCGTGGGCAAGACATAATGAATACTAATAATAATAGCTTTCTATAAATTCTGTGCTTCTGCGAATAACGCTGGTTAAAAGTAAGAAGTACCTGAATGAATTTGCCCGATAATATTCACAGATGACCCACAAATTAGCGTGTGTTTACAATACCGCACATGAGAATCTGCGGAATGATTGAGCGGTGTTTGCCGACCCTTGGTACACTTGAAGAGGCTTAGTGTGACATCATCATTTTTGCGGTAAACGTATCGCAACTCATTAGCATATTATAACTGGGATATCTATATATGAGACTTTCTCAGTTCAGTATTTGTAAATCCGGAGTTAGATGAAGATGGATATATATATACCCAACTACACATTTTTAAATATTTATATATCAGTAAGATACGTTACCTTGGATATATAAATAAGAAATCCTTTATCAGGAATATATATATATATGGTGGAGAAATTTATATCCCAGAAATAACACAACGAGAGAGATATATATCTTGAAATCCAAAATAGGTATTTATAAATTTTTCTCGGATTTTATTCGCTGATATAGGATTTAAAATTGACTGAACTTGGTGTTTATTTCACGCTCATTTTTTGCAAATTTATATATCCGACTGCTAAATACCCGATATTTATATATCCGACTGCTAAATACCCAATATTTATAAATCAGTAGATTAAATCAGAAAGTGACAAACGGCGCCTCATAGTTATTAGGGGGGCCAAATGTGAACCACCTTCTAGATTTTGCACAAAACCAGTTATCCAATCAGATTATGTGATTGCCACTTCCTGTTTGTCAATTTTGGTCCAGTTAACCAATCAACTGACAGAACTAGCACTTCCAGTTTATCCTCTGGTCCTATCGTGCAAGCCTCCCATTCAATCATGGTTAACCTAAAGTTTGGATGTGATAATTTGATCACTCTTAAATTCTAGTTTGAACTAAATTATATTCTCACTTGCGACTTTTAATATGCTCTTCCGCCATAAGCACTGGCACGGCTGCTCAGTCGAGTCCTTTGGAGAAGGACTAGTGTTTTCTGAAGAAATTCTTGTTGGATGCTTTTTAGAGAAGTTTAGGCAAGTAGTTGACTATGAAACCAAGGCATTGGGGAAAAAACACTTAGAGGATTTGCATGATGATTCATACTGTATCAAACCAGAAATTCGGATTCTACCGGGACCTAGTCAAGAAATGCGAACAAAGGAGATGTACGACAAAGCGGCAATAAGGCCTATACGTGGTGCAGTTGAAATCGAAAAAATAATTGTGTTTTAATGTAACGACAAGAGAAAATATGTGGATACAATATGTGAAAGTTCTAGCTCGATTGCATTATGATTATAGTTACGACATGAAATTGAAATCTGAAGCATGTGCTATTTCGTGAAAAAAGGGTCCAAATCGAGCTATTCAAAGACACATTTAGACACGAACGACCCCTTGCGCCGAAAAGATTTTCCAGCAGTGGAGATATGCCACCACACATCTCCAGGTTAAATCCAAGGGGTCCTTTATGTCTGATGTGTGTTTAAATGACTTGATTTAGACCCTTTTTTGACAAACCAGCTCATGTTAGGGATTTCATATCATAACTATAATCATCATGCTAGAACTTTCACATATTGTGAACATATATTTTCTCTTCTGTTACATTAAAACAATTATTTTCAGAACATTTTATTTTTTTCGATTTCAATCGCACCATGTATAGGCCAAATTGTCACCTTATCGTACCATCTCCTCTAGGACCAGATTTGTGAACAGACTGCCAGATTGTTCACTACACATGCCTTGTGACTTGTCACATCATCCAGGATGATGTGTTCAATACAAAACTGATTATCATGAAGAATATTTCGTGTAGCTGCTTACTTCCCTATATTAGGATATTCTGCCTGATAGAGAATAATCTTCAAGTTAACTTACTCCTTTCAGCATTTACATATGTTATATATCGGCAGTCCTGAATCACATGGTTGGGTGGCTCAAAGGTGTTGTATCAATTGGGCACAGCCCATGTGTGATGTTCAACCCCCAGGCCCTGTACATGAATATACAAACAAAAGACAAACAATAAGACTCGATTTGTTGGTTTATTACTTCCCCTTCTGCCCAGTGGTCGGACAAGCACAATTAGAAAACAAATTTAATATTTACAGAATTGGACCTTTTATGTGCATTTCCATTTCAGTCTAGCGTTGCAGCCCGAGTTTAGAAAGGGACTGCAATTATTTTTTTTTGAAGAAAAATATAACAACACATTTTGAATACACAGTGAATACAATAAATGTATTCCAGCTGTATTTTAAAGAACACACAATTTTCCACTTTCCGGAAAGAACCAGATCTGATTCTGTAAACTATGGTTTTCTACATGTATTTGTCAGCCTCAAAAGACCGGCACAGAGCAGATGTTTTCACATGAGTGTCATTCAATTGATATCTCCCTTTTTTATATTTTTTAATTCCATATACAGGGCCAATAATCAATGTTACTGGTCCAATGACCCAATTTTGGGAGAATTTTCTCTTGTCATCCCCAATAGTAAATCTGTTTCAACAATATTCGCAACAGGCATGAGAATTGCTCAAGTTGAAAAACATTGGAAATGGCCCAAAAACCCTGAAAAATGTCACCAATAAGGAATGGTCAAATTTGAGTGTTTGGAATAGAAAGCAAAACACATTTGAAATCTAAGTGCATCAAAGACACCAATATGAAATGATTCCATATCAATGAAATACTTTATCTGGAATACCGTGAACATTGACACAAGTGCACTTTTTAATTGTTTAAAGTAATTAAAGCATTCCAAATTACGTATGACCGATATGGAATCCTTATGCACTCCTGTATTGATGTACTTGCAAATACTGTCAAAACAGGATTACCATCGGAGACACGGAGGGAATACGCCGATGGAACAGGTCACTGCAGCACTGTCTCGTGTAGTGGAGGTCGCTCTCCGTGACGCAGATTGATGGCCTGATATGTATAGGGCACGAGTTTACAATTCTGTATTGTAGAAGATTCAATTACTGTTACTGCGGAGGTTGTGTCTACACCAAATTTAATATCTTTCAGAAACTGCCACACAAAATGTAGGGTACTGGGTACATACTGTTAATATTGCATCTCCAGACTTGAATCTGTTGTCATATTTTGCCATGTTGCAGAGCATTTTAATCCTACACACCGGAGTCTGTATGCTTATCATTTTCCTGAGCAGGGCACATGCCACACATATCCACATGACGTATACATTCACTTTATATGGTAAGCTTATATCAGTACTCCAAAAGTATGAAACATTGCCGAAGATACTCTAATTCCAACAGAAATAGAAGCCTTAACGGAATCCTGACTGTCGCTGGAGTACTATCAACTTGAAGTAGAAGACAGACAGCACAGGCCACAGTTCTCTTGGATTAGGCAGGAGATCCCCAGGGAGCTTGGTCTCATTCACTCTGGATCTTTAGAACAGCACCAAAGTTAACGGCACAACCTTGCATGACCATGTCAATATGACTGTCTGGTTGAGGATTCCCGGTCAACCCGAGAAGATAATTTCAATGAGCAGAGAGAACGTTATCACTTTAGCCTCTGCACAATCACAGCATTGAGGAGTTTAGCATCTTCTAATGTCACATTCTCCTCTGTTAATTCCTTGTTTGGAAATGTGGTCATGAGCACAAATGAGGAACTTCCATACTGTGGACATAAACTGATCAGTCAAGATAAGGAGAACAGTTGAGAAATAAAACACATCCAACCTAATCCTCTTCCCATTTTGAAACAGACTATTGGACTAATATCCGGCAGCCATACAATGTGAAAATCCAGCTGTTTTCGGCAAATGTGAACCTAATCGGATGCCCTCTGATTTGACAAAATCTGGTTATCTAATCAACAGTCCAGACAAAATGGACATTGTCCGGGACGGCCTCATTTTCACATTGCAATGGTCGCTAAGCGAGGTAAAATGTCCATAAAACTAGGGAAATGTACCAAGATAGGTAAGTCAATATGATTTAATGTTGCATTCAAAAACATTTTGTCATATCACAACGTTTGGGTCCTATTTATTTTCACACCAGGTTCATTTTTACACCCGGAAATCCCACGGGTACCCCAGTTAGTCGCCTCTTATGACAAGCTGTCAGAGGAGCTGAGGCCCATAATTCTTTCCATGACCTGGGATGTGCGCAGGGACTCCCCCAGAACTCACATTGATCTTTCTCTTGATCAATATCTAACCTATTATGTTATCCGAAAGATTATTTAGGCTAACGGAGGTCTGGTGAACCACAGCACAAATTGCAGTGTACTGTGTTACCTGCTGAGATCCAGAATGAGGCTCCACTCTGTCATGGTTTACATTCGACATGTGAAATAAATAGCAAGCCAATGAGAAGGTTTGGCTTAACCAAATGGCATGACCCAGTGGGCCAATCACTCAAGGGCAAACTTCCTGCAGTCACCGTTCATGAGAGTTCGACAGTCCACATGAATCACCAAATTTATGCCAAGGGAGGTAACATTAGATTATTTCCCTTGGAATATCAATCAGGGCTGCTGGATGTCTTCAACTCAAAAGTTCAGATGGATAGACTGGAAGTTGTTTAAGGACTCGAGGCCCTCTCTCAGGTGAAAAAATATAATTTTTTTATTATCACATCTGTATATAGTCCAAAACACTGGGGCAAACTGTTCCCTATACCAGACTTCATTCATCAATATTTTGCTTTCCGCAAAGATATTCAACATGTACAATATTGAAATCACATGAACACCTGAGTTACTTGAGCGCTATCGGAGGTGTGAAATTTCAGCCACAGCTAGTAATGCATAAAATGACCTTTCAGCAATATCCATTATATTTTCCTTCATTTAATGGGTTTGATATTTTGAGTTTGTGTAGGTTTGCTCCAGAATTACTTTCAAGATATCCATTCAAAACTTTTGAAACTTGTACTACGTAATCTACACATAATAAGGTATGTGTCACTCTTGTCTCAAACAGTTTTACAATATGAATATTTAAATGACAATGAGCATGGTTTAGCTAATTATTATGATTACATACATTTGTAAGTCAACAAGATACGTTGTGACATTGAATTGAAAAAACTGAGAGACACACTTGTGAAGTTTGAAATTTCCAGAATGGGTATGTCAAGTTCAAAACATTTTGAGGAAAAAGGAGAAGTTATTAGCAACTTAAAACAAAGACTGGACTTTTTAAATTGTGCCATTTGAATATTTCAACTGTTTAGCTCCAAATATGAATTGTTTAATTTTTTGAGTTCTTAAATTCACACCATAGTGTACAGTCATGTGTTTTAGATAGTTTGTTGAACTGCTGGAAACCAAAGTAATGCCATCACCATGATAAAACTGTAAAGGATACGTTACAATATAGTTCCTGATATCACCGATGGTATGTGAATGGTTGAGCTTCAACACTTTCCTGTAACAGAGCCAAAGCAATATTAGATTCAATATGGTTAAACATTGTCAAAACATTGGGAGGAGAGAACAGGCCTCAAAGATGGAAAAGAAACTGGCAAATGGAAATTATAGAACAGGATAAACTAGAGCCTAATATCGATCACGATAACATGATGTGCACATGTGCACGATCACATTAGTTTTGATGCACCATAAAACTGGCAGACACTATTTGGCATACAGTAGAGTATCTGTTAACATTTTGAAATATCTCGTAGATATTGACAGTCCCAACTCGTAATCCAAATGTTCAAATCAACACAATGGCAGCATGATTACTGACATGCCTGAAGGGAGCTGCTGTGCTGGTTTATTGGAGTGTACTGACATGCCTGAAGGGAGCTGCTGTGCTGGTGTATTGAAGTGTACTGACATGCCTGAAGGGAGCTGCTGTGCTGGTGTATTGGAGTGTACTGACATGCCTGAAGGGAGCTGCTGTGCTGGTGTATTGGAGTGTACTGACATGCCTGAAGGGAGCTGCTGTGCTGGTGTATTGGAGTGTACTGACATGTCTGAAGGGAGCTGCTGTGCTGGTGTATTGGAGTGTACTGACATGCCTGAAGGGAGCTGCTGTGCTGATGTATTGGAGTGCATTTTCTCTTCCCAATATATTAGTATGTCACAATGGTCATGCAATATGCTCTCTCCCTATAGTCTTCACTGGCAGTGGAATAATGCTGATCTACATATTAGATACGTAGAATAATTCCTGAGCATTTCAATTCACTCTCTATCCATAGCAGTGACTCAATGAAACCAAACCCATTCTGGAAAGACCTAGACCTGCTAACAGCAAGAGCGAGTTAGTTGGATTTAACATCGTTTTCAACTATGTTTCAGTTGTATCACGATAGTGCCTACATTTGTGCCAGGACACGAGAGTGTCCACAGTTTATATTGTGGACACTGGTCAGGCCAGCCAGAACAGCAACTGGTCACCCATCCAAGTATTGACCGGACTCAATGTAACATGACTAAACAACACCTATAATACTGTAGTGTATATGGTCTACAATATATTGGGTTGCACCATGGCTCCCATATGTGGGCATTCAATACCTGGTTGAATTTGGCTGAAATGCAATTCAAGCTATCAGGCAAATACACCAATATATGAGGTTTGGAGAGAGACTGTGTAGTCTTTCTCATGTTATTGTGTGTGAATTGCACAAATGAAAATGCTATAGGTCTCTGTGCCTTACAAGTACAGGGACATAACTCAATCAAAGAGATATTATGCAAAATTTCTAGTCATCTCACTATGCTTAGGTGTACTCTGAAACATCCCCGGAGGAACTGGCTGGGTGAATCTCACAAATGTGTTATGATAAAGAATTCAGAATAAGTAGGATTATACGATGGACAATACTTAGTTTAGAAGAGAGATGGAGTGGGTCCGAGTCATGGGGGTATGAACAAAGCAAAATCTGGCCATACCTTGATCCATCTGCCAGTCGTATCTGGATACTGGTGGTGGGTTTGTTATTATCTACATGCACAGACTGTTTGGCTACATCCTCCTGTTTGGAGCCAGCCGCTGCAGATGCAGAGCTTAAAACTGTCGGTGCTGGACTGCAAACAGAAGTTGAGTTGGACCAGATTTCATAACAGTAATTTTTTTAGCGTCATATTTTTGTAATTTTCATGATTTTAACTTCATACTCAAGTCTCAAATTCAGTTGAGGATATGCTTGATTGTTCACCTGAATGCTTGGAAACCTAGCTCATTAGGGTCCCTGGAATTGAATTGAGTATAAACAAAGGAGATATACAACAAAAGTGGAATCACGGAGCTATTGGTGATATTAGCTAGGTTTTCTGTACAGTGAAACCTGGGAATACAGACTGTGTAAACTGACCAACCTCTACATACCGACATTATCCATTACCCCAATACTTAAATTTAAAGTAGTTTGAACCTTGATAAACCAGAACAAGAATGGTCAGTATACATAGGTTTCACTGTACTTTATCTCCTAAAGGATTGGTTTAGTACCGATGTGCATAACCATGAACCACTACATGGTTTCTGACCTGCCAAGCATATGACCTGCTCCAGAAAATGCTTTCATGCTCTGTTTGGGTTTGACGAAATCCTCCCCTCTGTGGTCCTCCATATTTAAATTCACCTCACCACCTTTGGCCATGCGGATCAACTCCCTGGGCACCTCCCTATAAATACAGAAGTTGAGCCCAAATTGTCAGACACCTCTTCAAACAAATGTGTACATCAAATTACATGTGTATGATACTGATGATAAGTACAACATAGGTTTTATGTCCATTTTATAGGCACAACCATTGAAATGCCCATGCATCTAAGTCTCTGAAAATGAGAGTTGAAGTATACAATGTCAGGCCTTGTTTTTCGTCAAAATTCACGGGAATCCAAATAGATTCTCGCAACCCAGCTCCATGGGAATCCCATGCTATCATTTCTATACAGATTGCTAATATTTTAGGGGAATCTGTTGGATTCCCACAAATTATTTTGCGGGAGTGCTGATGGGAATCGGATTCCCGTGAAAAAACAAACCCTGAATATAAACTTGTCCTAGAGAGATATCCCAGTACCATGCATGGAAATGTGGGAGTGGGTCAGAGTGAAAGCTGGGGAATAGTACTCTGATAATCATAATGAGTCAATGTGTCATAAATTAACACTGTATAGCAGGCACGGCGGAACAGGGGGGGCCGGGGGGGCCATGGCCCCCCCAATATTTTCAGCAAAAAAAAAAAAAAAAAAACCGACAAAAAAGAAAAAAAGGCAGAGACAGATAAAAAACAACGATAGAGTACAGTGAAAAACCTATATCTGTATTGAATGCAGATTTTACTTTCCAATAAGCATGAGGGGCATCCTTGCTCCTTCCATCATCCCAATTAAGTCATGGTTCATCTGCCAAATCCGAGCCATGACGAATATAGCTTGTACACCGCAACGAATATCAGTCACTTCAATCGGAAATATGCGTGAGCATCTGATCCCTCCGAACAAGCCCGTATTTGAACGAATTAAGTGCCAGGCAATTTCTCCATCTGGTTGCTTTCAGACCCTCTATCTGTACTTATGTGAGAAAGCTGTTTGAATCTTTATGGGATGCTGTTAATAATAACGAACTTCACGAGTTGAAAAAAGTTGTAGGCTATACTCATCTGAACAGCCAGAAACGTTTCGATCAAGCCATGATCAGGCGATGTAGAATGGGCCACACACGATCACGAACATTTGCTACAAAAAGAGCCAGTCTCAAGGTGTATTCCATGCCATGAATATCTCACAGTGAAACATATTCGACTGCATAGATTTTTAGATTGTAAGAGATTCTTTTTATCGATCGACAACTTTGGAAGATCTTTTTGGTCGGGTGAGGGAGGACTGTGTCTTAGGTTATTTGAGAGAAATCGGTTTGTTGCATAAGTTTTAATGTGTGTGCTTTAATATGTTGGATTACTTAGTTATTAACTTGAATACTTAGAATTTTGTTTGATCGTCGCTATATAGCGGAAATATTGCTGAACGCGACGTTAAACCTTAATTTTTGTTCTCTCTCTCTCTCTCTCTCTCTTGCTTTGAAGTCAGATTTTTATAGGCTATATCCGACAATTTTTTCCGAGAATATGCCCTCGTGTTGTTTTCTCTCGAACTTCAAAGAGTTTGTCTTTTAGCTTCTTCTCTACATAAACTGAGCCTTCATCTATACCGAGATCCCACGAAGGTAGCGTATTGCCCCAATACACAGTCCGTTCATTGGTTCGGCTCTCCAAAAAGTGGAACACATCTGTGTTGGTGACATGATCAAAGTTAATGAACCTTTCAATTTAAATGATATATATTTAACATTTAAATTATTTCTACTTCCGAACAACCTCATTTTCTGGACGAGAAATATTTAAAAAAAAATGTTATGAGAAACAACAAAACAGGCAAAATAAATAGTTTACACATGTGAAGATTTCTTGTTTTATTACTCGGAAATACGCTAGAACTTGTCTCCAGCCATCTAACACCCCTAGAGCTTCCGGGGCCTGGGCGGCCCCTGGACCCTCGCCTATTTGTGCTGTGATAGTGGCCCCCCCAATCACCAATTGCTTCCGCCGTGCCTGTATAGATCTGAAGCTGTTTATGAATACGTCACCCACAATAAATTGAAGGTATTAATAGTATTATTAGAGAGAACAAAAGAGCATGGATATAGTACTGATATACACAAACAAACACACTGGTAAACTTGTCCCTCATTATAACATGGTTCATCAAAAATCAGGTTTCATTATAGCACAGCCAGTGTTATGTCCCCCGGTAACTGTAATGTGTAGGCTGCTGTTATGAAGACTTGCTGTACTGAGACTCAGCAATAGTGCTGTCAAGATTTTGTCTCCCACCTTCAGCATTACAATGAGGGACAGACCACGTGAATACAGTACACGAAGGAATTGAGCTCAATAAAAATCGACCCGATCTTGTCCCGATCTTTTCACCGTGTTAACATCATGCTGTCCCGATTTTGACCTGGTCTTGTCCCGGTTGAAAAATCGGGACAACATCGTGACGACTTGATCATGGTCCGATCTTGTCACCATGTTGGTCCGATGTTGTCCCGATTATTTGTCCCGATTTTCTCACCGGCTGATTCTCTTCCCATTCCTACATAGTAACTTGGAAACCCTGGCACTATCATGTTGTACAATTGAGGTTATTTTTCTGATCCGTAAAGGTGATATGCTGGGGCCAAACGACATCCTGTACGGCCTGTGGCACTGAGTAACGTTCACACCCATGTGTCGAGTCTCCAGCGCGTCAAAAAGAACATAAATCTGCATGGTACATGTTTGGATATAGTGATCAAACATATTTTCATTTGTATTTCATTTCTTGTCACCTATCGACACAATTCGGTTATATTTCGTTCAAACTCCGTTCATCCTTTTGCATTCATTCCGGTTCGTTCTCATAAATGGGGATCAGATAATCAACTGAAATGCTTTGAATTCGACTGAAGAAACGGAAACTCGGTCGGTTATTTGTTGATAGCTCGCTTAATACTGGTTCGATTCTGACAATCTAAACTTTCCGGAGTAGCTGAAGAGATTCTCTTTTCAAAAATATATAGTTTGATGACAAAAGTATTTTTATTTTTGAGATAGTGGGCAACTGAAATAATCGTGTCGACTTCGCTGAAATTTTTTCTGGACCGACCGACATGCGGTTTTTCTTGTCCGGAAAATTATTGCGTGAACTGACTGAAATACTTTTAAGTTTCCAGAATGCTCTACTTTTTTATGAATAAAATGATATACAATTTATGCATGTACCTTCTACCGTTTTCCGTAAAAGGGTTCGCTGAAATAAAACGATTGAAAATCAAGACATTTTCAGCCAAATCGGCGTGACTGGAGCGAATTAAAAACTCGGATTTGAAGACGGACTTCAGGAGAGTCCGAAAATCCGGAATCAGGATCGCTGGTAAGTTTATAGGAAGATTGGTTATGTCGGTGGGTCGCAAGTGTCGAATTAAATTTAAAATAAATGTAAACGATCGTCGGTCACATTCACGAAGAACAGTAGTCACGGATTTCCAACTTCAAGAAAATAACGAAGATCGATCTTCATTATCCCCAGATTCACAGAGATATATGTTTCTTCTTTCTATTACAATCAACTTTATATTAGATCTAAAAACTTATTAATTTTATATGCTCTGGAATGAAATCTTTCGCGACGTCTGCACGAAAGAGTGCTTTCTCCGAGGTCCGCGCGCTGAAAAACAACAAGGTCAACATCAGGGAACTATTCGGTCTTCAATTTCACATTCCGGTTTTCTCGTGCATTTCTTCCATTCACTCTAGACATGCTAGATCTGTATTCTATTTGCGTTCCACAATATTATACAATCATGTGATTCCAATGAGGTGAATACGATGTGTTATGGATCAGAGAAAATCAATATATCAATATTGGTTTTCTCTGATCCATAACACATCGTATTTACCAAATTGGAATCACATAATTGTTTTATTATATGAATCAATCGAAATACGTTTGAATTTGCATTGGCTGCATGAAATATACATGAGGAAAGATGATTACTCTGAACTTTTTCATTAGATATATCTCCCCATCACGCATGTTGGAACGGGACGTCAGCCACACAAAGTTCGAAATTACGTCATTCGCACGACCGGCTTCGGCAGTGACGTCAACAAAAGCTATATTCACCGGTCGGTGAATATAACATTCTGGCAGGTGAATATAGCTTTTTGTGAGATATCACATGACCGTCAATGGACCAATCACACGGGATATTTGCCACCAGTCATATAATAAGATCTGTTATGAACTGTTTATAAGATTGGGCGATATGAGAAAAGAAAAAGTTATTCAAAATTGTTTAATAATATTTTTTATCAGAATATTTATCTTATATATTCTTCTGTGCTATCGGTAAAATTATCTTGCATTCTTCTCCTTTGTTATCACATTAGTCTAGACAAATTTTTAGTATTATGTAAATATTTAGGAAGAATGGGCTAATAAGTTTTTTCATTACCGTGATATCTTCCGTACATAAACGACAGGTTTCCGCAACACAATTGTATTGAGGACGAAAAACATCTTCGGAATGTACCTTGTATGCCTCGATGAGAAGGAATCTTTTTAATACCATCCAGGATAATATTAATTAAGTATTTTCTCAACTATTTTTCCTTTTGTTAGACCCACCCGATTACATTTCGATTTTTGATTGATTGAAATTGTAGTCCGCTTCCCATTTGGATTTCGCGGTCCATCAACAAATTTCATTTAAATTTTACGGTACACTTCTTCCTTCATTTAAGATCTTTTGCAGCGCTAGATATTAAAATAAATAATTAAATAACAAATAACAGTGAGAGAGCAGAAATGGAAGTACTAAAGATTCCATTTCAAGGTATGTGGTATTTTATATTTTCTCATGTCTCGCAAAATGGGATTCATTTTTTGTTAATTTGAGCTCTAGGCTTAATTTAAAGTGTTACTATTATTGTATTGGTTAATATACTCTAACTTCGTAATGGGGATTAGATCTGCATGTACCCCATGTGAAATGTTGCTATTATTTTATTCATTCGTCTCACAAACAAACAAAAGCCGCCGACTATAACAGAATCTTGGGACAATAAGCCATATAGTTGTTATTATAGTATTTTGAAAATTTGAAAACTTTAAAAGCACCCCACGGGTAGGAGTACGTGGTGCGGCTGTTTTCAGGGGCATAGTTCTGCAGGGTCAAAGTTCGCACATTTGGACCACGTAGAGAAAAAGACCTGCTTCATATTTCTTTATCTATCTAAACAAATTACAATCAGTACATTTTGTAAACATTTAACTATACAGGTTTCTGAGCCATTCTGTCAGTCATCCAACTTTATTCACAGGCAAACATGTACGGCCGATTAAAGTTTAACTGCAGCAGCGGGCAGTCCACTGCGGTAGTCCAAACTTCGCTCACTCCGTTCGGTTCATTTCGTTTCGGTTATTTCGTTTCGGTCAAACTCCGTTCATATTCTGGTCATAATTCGTTCAAACTTTTAAAATTTTTGCGGTCATATTTTAATAACCGAACCGAACCGAATCAAACGAGTGTAAACATTAACGCAATTGCCTCTGTATTCACATGTCACGTAAGCGATTGTAATTTGGAGATCGCATTGCCCGCGGCATTTTATGAAATTAAAAAATGCTATATCGACTCAACTTCTCCATTTTGTTCAGAGGAATGGGGACAAATATTGGACCATCGCTGGGTCGTCATCGTGTTAACAACATGACGTCCCGATGTCGTCCCGATGTCGTCCTTGTAACAAGACCGGGACAAAACAGGGACAAGATCAGGATAAGAATCGTGTTATCATCATGTTAACATCGTGACAGAATCGGGTTGTCATGATGTTAACATCATGTCAGCCAAGTATTGAGTTCACTTCTTTCACGTACTGTACATAAAAGATCACTGATATACAAACTCTAGAGGAAGGGTCATGTCAGATGTATATAAGGGAGATATTGCTCAGTAAGATGATTAAACTAAGATGGGTTGGTTGGAACCTACCCTTTAGCTATACTGTCCAGGAAGTCTTTATTAGCAGGGTCATTATAATCTCGCATTGGTGTCTCATCAACACTGAAGCCATTTTTCCATAACTTTAATACAACATCCACCTGAAAGGTAAATCATGGAATAATGTGATTAGCACAACAGCACTCAACATCCAATAATAATACATTGTCACAAACATGTACAGTATACATCAAGACAATTTATTACACCAACTCCACCTGAACTGAGCTATTATTGTGTTTTTCTTAATTGATATGCACAACACTTAACACTAAAGCTGACATTGACCTACTTGTACTTGGGGATTGTTAGGACAGAAGGCCGACTACAATTAAATGTTTGCTGGGGTAACATGCACTACCATGTGAGCCTAGTCTTTCCACAGCGAATAATTTGTTAAAGTTCTAGTTTGCTTGATTTTTCTGAAATATGTTTATTTATGCTAAATCTGTCTAATAGGGTATTTTAGGAAGTCCAATTTCCAACTTCAAATATGAATATTTGCCAATATGTCAATCAAACTGCACTGATAACTATTGAGAAATCATCAAAATATTAGGATGTCAGGATTCATCAAAGACGGTGTGTCAGAGATGTCTTGATGCCACAATGCTGTGATTATGGAATTTTTTTATTATCAGCATCACTTTGCTAGACAGTGCTGCAAACTTGTGAGAGCATGGGCAAGTACTCTTAACTCAACCAGTTGGGAACTCATCTAGTCCAAGAAACAGAGACACCCCATGGGGTCAATACTAAGTCGGTAGTGTACCTGTTTTGGTCCCGAGTCTACATTGCCCCCTTGTACAGCCTCTGATGGAGTCTCCTCAGTGTCCCCTAGTTTATAGCCTGTTCCCTTGAAGGCTGATCTATTCTTCATCATCTGACTGGGGCCTGCCGAGGATTCTGCCTCCTCCGCTCCATGTCTGTACAAATATTCAACAATTAACACCTCACAACAAATCATGTAAATATCAATAGTTCAGCAACTGTAAAATCATGGCATCTGATTTTTTTGGTTTTATTCATTTGAAAATCACGGTTTCAGAACCAGAGAAACAGGAGACCCTGTAATGGCATCATTATCTTCAGAGTCCTTCTCAGGGTTCATACACTTACAGAGAACCAAAATTCCATGACTTTTCCATGACTTTCCAGATGCCCAAAACAAAATTCCAGGACCAATATTCGGAAAAATTGTGCAAGAAGATGTCCATAAGGCCGGCTGTGTTGGTACCTGTGTTTCGGGTCAGCCGCCCGCATTGAATTTACCGATATTACGTGTGTATGGTGTAACATGCGTGTTGATTATTTCTGAACAATCCTGTATATTTCAAACTTGACGACGGTTAGGCCCTTCAATTCAGCAATTTGACCACGTGAAACGATCACAATGCTACGTAGGATATTCCATTCCTTTTCTTCCGTTAAAAGCCTATACAAAGCCAAGATAGAACAAATTTGAATGAGGGTGTTGTGAAAATTATAGGGGCCTATACGAGACATACAGGGGCAACACAGTAATTAACACAAAAAAACCGTAATACGGCAACGTATTTTTGAAACCCCCACACACAGCTGAATCTGGGCTTCAGAAGGGACAAAGTATCCCCCAGGCAGGCAATTCTATGTTGTTACAGACGATCTCATTTGCATATGAATACGTGTCATTTCTAGTCTGAGTGAAACTTGCATGCTGCACGTGACCTCGTTTACAAGGCATCACCACTCTGCACAAGTGCAGGTAATTGCCTCTGCTGGTAACCTAATCATCCCGCACACCCCTATCCTGACTTTGGATTCTTCCATTTCGCGTGGTTTTGTCTGAAGGATAAGCTGTGAAGTGTGGCAAAGACTATTAAAACAAATATGCTGTGCAGGAACTTCACAGCTGCACATGCTAAAAGTAAATGCCTATAAACACATTCCTACACCTCCAGGTAAATGGGGACACAGATTGTTACATTGATGAGGGGAGTCCGGACTCAAAACAATGTAGCCATTGACAATTTAAATATCAAAGGAGAGCCTGTCAATGCTTGGATTTTCAGTTGGAAATTGAGGGGCTCTGAGGGGTTATACTATTACGTCGTGCGATATGAACATTTCAAGTTTGTTTCATATAAAGTGGACTTTAATGTTGATAATAATAAAAATACGGCATGTTTCTCGTACATGCTATTAGATATGTTTGTGATCTTCATGTTTTAATGCACAAACAAATAATGCTTGAGAAATGTACTCCAGATTTCTTATCGATCATCCAGAGCTTTATTCATCAAAATACGATAATAAAATCAAAGTTATATGTACATGGCTTTTCGTGATGGCCACTTTCGACGTCAAATAATGGTCGGTTGATTATTGTCCGCTTCACCTAAAAATATAACGAATAACAAGGTGTGTAATAAATTGAAACGATAATGTTAAACTGAGGTTTCAAATGCTGTTGTGTCAGTGATACTGCCTGCCAGGAAAATCTAGAATGGTGTGCAGAAAAAGCCATGTAGACGTATGCGAATGCATCATGCTTTTCCCATACGGAGAATCTAGTTGCTGTGAAGAAATCGGATGCAATTCACTAGCACACACATTACAACTTGATATCCCGGAGAACGTCACCGACAAAGTTTGAACTCTGCCCCCTTCCAGGGCCTCATGTGTAGCGGCCCAAGCGCCTCACACACGATCAATACAGTGCAGGTCGGAAAGGTCAAAGAGGGACAGCGAGGGGTTTACCATATACGATGAACAAATATATTAACATTGAAGATCTGTTAAATTTGCTACTCAAAATAATAATGTGTGACTTTCCATCACAACGAAGTCTTTATTTACGTCTTATACTTCTAGTAATTCAAATGGGCTTAATTCAGCAACTTTTCCATCATAAGGAAGTCTTTATTCGTCAATCAAATTTCTTCAAAATACGAACATTTCAAGGAGCATAATTCATTCTTGAATACGGTAATTTCGGGAACCTCGAAATAATCGTCAATGATCCACGTGGCAAAAGGTTTCCGATATTCTGCCGCGGTTTTCGTATAACGTAAACACCGTATGAAATTACCAAAGAATTCTAGATTTACCCGAAGTTCTTTTCGACCACGATTTTCGTTTGACAAGTTTAGAAATTGAAATTCAAACAAATACATGATGGACATTATATTGAGAGCAAGAAATACAAAATTTCATGACTTTCCCTGACCCAAGCTTAATATTCTTTATTTCCCTGACTTTCCAGGACCTGGAATAGGCAACATTTTTTTACATGATATTCCAGAAATTCCATGACCCGTACGAACCCTGCCTTCTTATGTAAGCAAATATTTCCCACCTAAATACTTACTCTTTAGCAGACTTCATCAAATGTTCGACCACATCATCGGATTTTCGTTTTGGGGGACCAATAATCTGCTGTCCGCTAAAAGCAACAAAAGTGTATTATGCAGAAAATAAAGTAAAGGGAAATGAATCCAACAGCTGTAATGAGACAAAAAGTAATCCATACTGGTCTAGTCGGTCCGAGTATGGTGCTAAAATGACAGAGCTCCATGTTCTGAGAAAGCTACAAACTTCGTCATTCAGCATGTTCAGCTAAAATATCAGCTACATCATTGCATCAAAAGTCTTCAGGTCAAAAAAGGGTTATTTTCCACCGAACAGTTGACTATGACATGGCATGAGGAATTATGGTGCAGTGCAGCTTGGTGCTTCAAAACCTCCAGACTAAATTTTGTTCCAGCAAAATCTGAGAATAGCTATCTTCATAAACCACTGGTATTTCTCTGCCAAATAAATGATGTTCACCTTAGGTTTCAAATAATTATAGAAAGAAAGCTCACACAGAATGATCCTGCCAAGAGAGAGCCATTACTTCAAAGCCAAAAATAATTTTTTGTTCTTTCCGAAAACTGGGCACTTTATTTTATCAAAGTAAAGCCCCCATTATATGACACGAACTGTAAATTTGCACTCCCTACAATATCACAACAAATTTTCTGAAACAACCACATTTTCCTGTACAATGAGATGACTCAGCGGACATATTGAAAATATTGACATACATGTACCAGTAGGATCTACCAAGATCATCATATGAAAACAAGATTGAAATGCCTTTGATCTTTACTTCCTTATAACAGTTAAATGATGGAAACCGGGTTAATCACAAAATTCATTCAGGGTTGTTGATCGAACAATTTTACTAGAAATGTGCATGATGTAGATGAAGTTTAGCCTGGAGTGGTTTATATACCGACCCTGCCAGTTTCAGATTACCTGGTTTCTGATCCACCAGCATAGAAGGCCTGGCCCTCGTCTGAGTCCTCCCCTTCTTGTGCACTCATATTGGAGAATGTGGTGAACCTTAATCACATAGAGAAAAGAATCAAATAGATCATGAAGAATGGTAGTTTTATATTGTGAAAGGGCTTACAATCTAATTCATCCAATGATAACATCCACAAATACATCTTCTTGTTTTAAATTCCTTTGTTCCTGTTCAACTTGATAGATCCATTTTTAACTCCCGTTGTCATGCTTGTCAAGCTACTTGTATCCATACTATAGTGATTTCAGATGGATATTACTGAATTTTTGATAGACAAATATTTTATAGGTTTCTACACGAACATATGACAATACTCTTGGGCAAAAATTGGCAGAGGGATAAACAGAACAGATATGTATATATATAAAGTTTTGTATCCAATTAGCTAATCTACTTCTGCACATGCTTATGTCATTATAAAGTAATACTTTGATGATGATGTTCTAGCGGGTACGGCTGAATAGGCCGGAAGCTCAGGATTAGCACCAGAGGAATCCTCTTCAGGCATGTCCCCATCTTCATAGTAACTCGCCATCGCAACCTGCCAATTTTCAAAATATTATTGATAGTTATCAGACAAAAAGTTGACAATACAGTTTAAGTACAAAGCTACATGTACATCAATACTGGATGTATCTCAATCTCCCCTGGATGATTAGGATATTTCATGATGATGTCATGCGAGTTGATCAGACTTTTTTCAGCTTCCCCAGCTCCCCCAACATACCCTAAATACTTGAGAAACTGTGTGCCTTGCAAAAAGCAGCTCAATGCATACTCTTTTCTGGAGTCTTTCGTGCCCCCCACCCCCCCGGTTATGTTTTCACCCTCGGCTTGAGTCCTCCTTGTCTGTTCAGACATTTGTTTTGCTCTGGTTTATGAGCACATACGCACCCACCCAACTTTGAACAAACACGGAGGATTAGAGATAATAACACAAGAAGTGATTGCAGGCATGAATAGACATGACTGGAAGGTAAATAGTGGGGTCCACCATAGTCCAATAAAATGGGTGACTGACGGCCTGTTTTTTATTATTTGGATGTTCGATTGGGCTGTACAGTCCCATTGGTAACGAAGTCAAGTGCAGGTGCAGAAATCTTCCTCCAGAACGACCATTGAAAAATAGAAGATTTAGAAAATAAAGAACTGACAAGCACACTCACCAGTATAAATGAATTGCTTGTGTTTCAAGGCACAAAATAACACCACCCACACATCTGAGCCACTCTACATGTATATAAATTTCCACGGAGACAACAAACTTTCACATTTTCCAGAGCACCGAAAATCTGTCCTAAAATGGCGTCCTGGCTTCACACTAAAAGCATTATGGGAAGTAATCATATGATCCCCTTGTGTCACATGGTGTACACAGAACGCATGGGACCTTTCCAGAAAGGGACCTTCCAAGAATTACCGTACCAAAAAGTGAGCACAAAACTTGTGCGTTACGTGGAACATCATCTTGTGCTAAATAAAAAATGAATGGGCTGGCATTGTATTGACATTGTTTCATAAAACATTATATTTGCATGAAAGTCTTGATGAAGTTGCAGGAGCTTTTCAGATAATTTGGGAAGACCCCGTATCTCAAAGTATCACATGATTCCTGCACACATGTCGGTGTGTGCCTACGTCACTTTCCTTCATGTGCCAAAGTAGAAGGCCGCCTAACTTTTTGATGCTGATCGAACAAGATTTATGTGCCTATGGTTTAATGAGAGATCGACAGATGCCTGGAATATGAAATTTTGCGGATCTAAGCTGCTCGCATACATTCAACCTGGTCAGTAATCATGTCAGTTAATTATTGCGTCACAATTTCCAAGGTACGAAGCCCTGCCTCTAGAAACAAGATGGCAGCCTATGTGACTGTGATACGGACATGGTAGACATCAACATATTAAAGGAGGACGTATTCCTGTCACATCATATTGGACTAGGTCCACCAAGGAAAGTTGTGTGATACATCTTCACTGTTCAGGTCAAGATTTTTAACGCTAGATATTACTACAGTACAAGGCAGAAATAACTTGCTCATAAACGCGAGTGAAACAAAACATTTTCGCGACAATAATTTATTAATCGCAGCCGGAAAACTCGCCTAAATCACGCAAAAAAACAAAAGCATAATCGCGACTGAAACGCGTACGGTCGACGCGTTTCAGTCGAGATTATGCTTTTGTTTTTTTGCACGATTTAGGCGAGTTTTCCGGCTGCGATTAATAAATTATAGTCGCGAAAATGTTTTGTTTCACTCGCGTTTATGAGCAAGTTATTTCTGCCTTGTACTGTAGGTCTATCTCTGACTTTGCCTCTTCCATATTCTAAAAGGATCTCCCAAATTGCGTCTCCAGGCGGTATTTCAAGAAAAGAAAAAGAAATTTAACAGCTAAACCATGAATGCAAAAAAAAAAAAAAGAAAAATGGAACTGATTGGCCAGGCTTCGAATTTTGATATATCAGGTTGGACACAAATGCATTTCGAGCTAATTTAGTCCGTTTGGGTTTATTTAGACCGATTGAGCTAAAAATCTGACACTTTATCACGCATTGGTTAGGAGATGTCCAATTTCCGCTACAAAGCGCACCACCTCACCGTCACTGAGCCAAGGTCAATACATAAGGTGTTCATCAGCGAAACAATCACCCTTGTTCAGCATTGCGTTCTTCTGATATTACATATTAAAATATGCTAATCATGCACATTCAACATCATTATCTCACCTCATGTCTTCTTCTTGTCTCGGAACATCTCTCCATGCGTCTAACAAGCTGATAAAAATGGAGGTCGAACTCTCGATAAAAACCACACAATGTCACGTGAACGAGATATTCCGGGATATGAAATTATAATTTCTCCGCATGTATGGTGGATCTGAATGGACCAAAAAATCAATCTTTCAGGCATGTATTTTTTTTTCTTTTACATTAAGGCATTGGTGCTGGAATCCATGCAGACACTGTAACAAAGATACAAGGCCGAGATCCCATGTGCACAGCATTATTGAAACGCCCATGCCGAAGAGATATAAGAAAGCAACACATTTTGATATATATTAACTAATAACATGAAACCATGACATTGTATATCAACAGTGAAGTCTTGCGTGAAATAATTTTTTTATTTCTTCTCCACTTTTACCTCCATGCCTGAAAGATTGATTTTTTGATCCATTCAGATCCACCATACATGCGGAGAAATTATAATTTCATATCCCGGAATATCTCGTTCACGTGACATTGTGTGGTTTTTATCGAGAGTTCGACCTCCATTTTTATCAGCTTGTTAGACGCATGGAGAGATGTTCCGAGACAAGAAGACATGAGGTGAGATAATGATGTTGAATGTGCATGATTAGCATATTTTAATATGTAATATCAGAAGAACGCAATGCTGAACAAGGGTGATTGTTTCGCTGATGAACATCTTATGTATTGACCTTGGCTCAGTGACAGTGAGGTGGTGCGCTTTGTAGCGGAAATTGGACATCTCCTAACCAATGCGTGATAAAATGTCAGATTTTTAGCTCAATCGGTCTAAATATATGGTTGGCCATCCCTGCCAGAATTCGTCATTTAGAGGCTGCCTCTAAATAATATATACCATGGTATAAAATGCCAAGCCTGCCATAATTCGTATTTAGAGGCTGCCTCTAATTATTTTGTACCATGGTATAAAATGCCGAGCCTGCCATAATTCCTATTTAGAGGATGGCTCTAAATCGCCAAGCCTGCCACAATTCGTATTTAGAGGCTGCCTGTAAATAATATATACCATGGTATAAAATGCCGAGCCTGCCATAATTCGTATTTAGAGGCTGCCTCTAATTATTTTGTACCATGGTATAAAATCTCCAAGCCTGCCATAATTCCTATTTAGAGGATGCCTCTAATTCATTTTAGCCGTAAGTCATAAACAACTCGATGTCATATCAAGAATATTAAATTTGACCAATGAGTAAACTTGTAACAAGCATAGATGTATGGCACCAAATTTGTGAAAGCGCATATCATTGGTGGAAGTAATAAGAAGGCGAAAATTTACGACTTACGGCTAAAATGAATTAGAGGCATCCTCTAAATAGGAATTATGGCAGGCTTGGCGATTTTATACCATGGTACAAAATAATTAGAGGCAGCCTCTAAATACGAATTGTGGCAGGCTTGGCGATTTAGAGGCATCCTCTAAATAGGAATTATGGCAGGCTTGGCATTTTATACCATGGTACAAAATAATTAGAGGCAGCCTCTAAATACGAATTATGGCAGGCTTGGCATTTTATACCATGGTATATATTATTTAGAGGCAGCCTCTAAATGACGAATTCTGGCAGGGATGGCCAACCATATAAATAAGCCCAAACGGACTAAATTAGCTCGAAATGCATTTGTGTCCAACCTGTATATTGCTTACTAGCCCTCCCCATAGTTCGAAGAAGAGAGGATACGTTGGGATGCTGGTTTTGCCAGAGTGGATAACTGACTGAATGAAATTTGCTGTGTCACAAACCGTAACATGCATGTGCAGCAGCAACAACAACAACAGAACACAAAACGATATTACCGAGAACAAGTCAGAGGTTGAAGAATCATGTTCAGTAAATTAGTTTGACCACTGATTTCTACCTGAAGATCCCATGCTGCTGATTCAAGGAAGAATTTGGCTCTATCTTCATCGATCCCAGTAACACTGGTGAACTGAGAAATGAGTTCTTGTTGTTGGTCACTGTCTGCCATTTTTACCTTTTACGTCTCCACGCAGAAGAGTTCTTGTGTTTCGCACCCTAATCAAAATGGTCCTAGCGGAACTCCGGGTACTGGTCATTTCGTACCCAAACCACTTCGTACCCAGTCCGTTTCGTACCCTAACCTTTTCGTACCCTAACGTTTTCGTACTCAAAACCTTTTCGTACCATAAGCAATAAAACCTATTCAGACGCAAATGTATTAGTATTAAACATTGTGAACATGGTAACTGTTCTTAAATGAACTTAGAAATGTACCTTGAAAGTTAAATAAAACATTGAGTTGATGGGCCAAGAAATCCGTATGGGAAGCGGCCCTTAAACTACAATTTCAATCAATCAATTCAATCAATCGAACGATGCTGTAGTCTTCGTAAGTTATTATGCGTATTTTATTATCTAATATTCCTTAATTATTGTTCTACAAGTTACGCATAATTTTAGGAAGACATTCAGCTGTCTGTTAATATTAATGTAGACAATGCTATGAGATTACTGATTTAAGATATGGAATGAAAAGGTTAGAGTACGAAACGGACTGGATACGAAAAAGTTAGGGTACGAACAGGGCTGGGTACGAAACGGTTAGGGTCGAGTCGGTTTGGGTACGAAATGACATGTATCCGGAACTCCGACGATACTTCATTTCCCGAGGAAAACATTTTCTTAATTTGATAATCAAATAAAGAAACTACTTGACCCAACCACTTATCCAATCACGGTTACGTGCTACTGTTAACACTAGATATTTACCATCATTATCATGTGAGTTGTTTCTTTTCAAGAGCCCACGTGCTTTTGTGAATATTTAATTAGCTCTATACCAGAATTTAAGCGTTAAGTTATCCTTATAAACATGTTCCAATTGCTCCACGTTGGTTTAATTTATTCACAATTTAGTGCACTTAAAATGAGCTAAGAATGACAAAGACCCGCTGCGAGATATCTCTACCAACTCGAAACAAATCTCAGATTAACCTCAGGAAACAACCAGTGGCCAGGGACAGTTTAATAGCGTTCGGTCAAGCATCCTGTTACTAACATACTCTCTGAACTTAGTACATCTTGAACTCCACATACAAACGCTATAGGAAACTAAGCTCTGACCAGGAAATCACACGCCCTCCTAAACTGGAACATGAACAGATAGACATGTATTATGCACTGAAAACGATCACCTGTCATTTCTATAACTGATTATTACCAATCTTTAATGA
This sequence comes from Hanleya hanleyi, assembly GCA_036873755.1. Classification (NCBI taxonomy): domain Eukaryota; kingdom Metazoa; phylum Mollusca; class Polyplacophora; order Lepidopleurida; family Hanleyidae; genus Hanleya; species Hanleya hanleyi. The sequence goes on along the minus strand of JAVTVY010019758.1, from coordinate 6,730 downwards.
TTATCAAATATATTTATTTATCCATAACATATAGAGGTCAAATCTTCAATACCCAGCTCGTATTTCACATATCTCCGCTACCGTAAGTTAATTATTATGTCTCAAAACAATAAAAATCAACTCCATATACCATCATCAGAGAAAAAATGACAGAAAAGAATTGACAAATGTCTACAATGTGAGTCTGAAATACGAAGAGGTCAAACCCGGTGTCCGAAATGCTACACCACCCTGGTTTCTTAGAAAACAACAATCTTACGACACATCGCACAGTTAAAGTTCTAATCTGTCTTCTATGAAGGAAAAATACGGCAAACACATACTCATCGGTATCAGATGTTAACACTTTTCCCCAAAGTTAGATGTTGATAATTCAAAGGCAAAACCCTAAAATTTAAAGGACTAAAATGACTAACATTTTATAGAATCATGTAAGGGCATTACCCACGGGAAATCGGAAGGCGAAAACAGCTCCTCAATCAGAGGACCTAATTACATGGAGGCGTTCTGATGTTGATATTGTAAACGAGCCAAATTGTACGTCTGAATAGTTAACTCTAATGCGTCAAGGATTTGGTTAAACTCCACAACAAGTAAAGACGCTAGTAGTAGTGTAAACCCTTTACGAGTCAACTTGACCTACTTTTTTGTTCCCCCCGGGCCGTATTGTGGAGGAACTTGGAGGTCACGGGAGGGGATTCCCCAGTGGGGGTTTCCCCATGACGATCACGTGATCAAGGCATGTCCCGACTTGTTCTGGGTTGTACAGTTCTGCCATACGGAGGATGGGTACTAGTATTTCGCTGACGTCCTAGTAATAAACATAATCTATAGGTATTGTGGCGGCTGTGGTGGTGGTGGGTGGGTGGTGGGTTTAAGATGGCGGCTGTGGTGGTGGATGGTGGGTTTAAGATGGCGGCTGTGGTGGGTGGGTGGTGGATGGTGGGTTTAAGATGGCGGTGGGTGGTGGTGGGGTGGGTGGGTGGTGGGTTTAAGATGGCGGTGGGTGTGGTGGGGTGGGTGGTGGGTTTAAGATGGCGGCTGTGGTGGGTGGGTGGTGGTTGGTTTAAGATGGCGGCTGTGGTGTGGTGGGGTGGTGGTGGGTTTAAGATGGCGGCTGTGGTGTGGTGGGGTGGTGGTGGGTTTAAGATGGCGGATTGTAGAAAAACGTATAAAAGCAGGCGATTTTTAGGGGTGGGGTGTATTCATTGCACTACCCTGCGGAGCACTCTGACTGACCTGACCTGACCAGCCTGCCTGCTTGCCTGCCTGCCCGCCTGCTTCACCTCTAGCCAGCCTGCTTGCCTACCCGCTTGTATGAGACGAAAGCATGAGACGTGGAGAAGATTTTCCCTGGCACCCAGCAGTACCTCCGGTTGAAGTCTTGCCTGAAGACGAGCGTGTGAGGGAGACCCGCACTCTTACACCGGACTGCACCCTATTGTTGTATCCCAAACGTGTGGAGCTCATCGATGACGACAGTAGGTGTTGGTGTACGTCTGAACCAGCGCGTGTCTCTTTATCCCCGGAAGGCTGGACTACCTTGAAACGGGTGTTATTGGGTGACCTCGACGGTGATAGCATTCACCTGTGTGACGACGTCTACATTTTCCGCGGTCCCTATTTTGCTCGACTCCTCTGTCTCAAGCAAGGTGGTTTTACTCTGGACCCTGATCTATGGACAGCCTTGGAAAAAGTAATCCCCATGGTCGATGAAGTACTATCTCTATAGGAGCCACATAACCCATCAGAATACTGCGTATCACGGACTACACCCGTAGAGCTAGGCGCGCATGTGTGACCTGGTCTATAAAACACGTCCCTCTGGATCCTACACCTTCATTTCTACGGTTGCAGAGCCATGGCGGAGATCCAGCCCCATGCGACTCGCATTTTACAGTATGCCACCGTGGTGAATTCATTCACGGGTTACCGAACAGTGGTCCGGTCCATGTTTGCAGATGGCGACGACAACGAGGGACGACGCCAGATCCTGAACGAGTTCACAGAAGCGGTCCTCCACAGAGTGCACTCGATGGAGAGGCGTGCCATCACTCACCACTACTGGACTATGACAGCCATCCTTGATGCTCGGGCTATGGACCACGAGCGCTCACGCCGGAACCAGCACCGGCTGGTTGGCCTCATACTAGTCTGTGCCCTATTGATCCTGGCGCTGTGGTATTGACACTATAAATACCAGGGTCAGGCAGAGTGTGTGTCATTCACCGTTCGACATTGGAGCAAGCATGTCATCCGTCCTACGAGCCATCCTGCCCCTTACACCCCACGTGGGGTTACACGTCTAAGAAGATAAAGTCACCCTGGTGGAAGACCGGGATGTCTGTGGGTGGGATCCGGAGTCCACATCCACTACGGTGACGCTACCTCGTGACGGCTGGACCAAATTTAAACGGGTGTTGAGCGGCGAGCTCGATGGACACCTCATCCACATAGACAATGCCATCTACGTATACCGTACCTCCCTCTTCGCCCATGTGGGACGTTACCAAGATCCTACGCGAAGCTTCACCCTAGACCCCGATCTGTGGACAGCCTTGGAGAAAGTGGTGCCTATTGTGGACCAGCTGTTTACACCGGACCAGCGATCATCAGACGAGTTGGCGTGGGCTCGTGCTATGGAGGACGCGCTGGCTGAACCCCATGAACAACTGTCTAGTCATGAACCCGACGACGACGATGCCATTGATTACCCGGCTGAACTGAGTCAACCAACACAACGGTGGTAGAAACTTGTTATAAATAAACCATACTCTCCGGGTCCATCATCATTGTGTCACCATGAAGCGCTGGGAGAAGGTGTTGGATAACTTATACTACAGTCCCGACAGTCCGGCGGCCTATAGTGCATTGTCCGCTCTCTATCGAGCGGCCAAACCCCAGGGGATACAACGTGCCCAAGTCCGAGATTGGTTAAGAAAACAAGACACCTATACCTTACATCGAGCTGTCCGTCGCCATTTTCTACGGAACCGGGTCATCGTGGGAGGAATAGATGCCCAGTGGCAAGCGGATTTGGTCGATATGAGCGCCTTTGCCAAACACAACGATGGGAATCGGTATATCTTGACGTGCATCGATATCCTATCCAAGTATGCGTGGGTGGTACCCATCCGGACGAAAACGGGGGCGAATCTCATAGCGGCGTTCAAAGACATCTTCAAGACCGGGCGCAAACCTTTGTATTTGCAAACCGACGAAGGCACGGAATTCCTCAACAGACCGTTCCAAGCCTTTCTGAAAGCCCAGAAGGTCTTCTTCTTCCATACGTACAACGAGACCAAGGCATCCGTGGTGGAAAGGTTCAACAGGACATTTAAAGGTCGCATGTATAAATATTTCACCTATAAGAATACACGGCGGTACATCGATGTTCTCCCGAAACTGGTGAGGGGTTACAATCGAGCCTATCATCGAAGTATACAGAGAGCCCCCATTACCGTGACCCAACGCAATGAAGCCCAAGTCCGGCGTGTCTTGTACCCCAGGCCATCGCAGCGAACGACGAAGGAGATGTTCAAGGTCGGGGACCCTGTACGGATCAGTAAAGTCAAGGGCAAGTTCGAGAAAAGTTACTTGCCCAACTGGAGCGATGAGCACTTCCTGATTAAACGGCGCCTACCCCGACAGCGGCGAGTCTACGAACTGGAAGATCTTCAAGGGGAACCGTTGCTAGGCACGTTTTACGAGATGGAATTACAGCCTGTCGTAAAATCACAGCAAGACTACTACACGGTGGAGCAGATTTTGAAAACGGAACGTCGACGTGGCAAACTGTTTCATTTCGTGAAATGGCAAGGCTGGCCCAGTTCCTTCAATTCCTGGGTCGCTGCCAACCAGGTGAAACGACTATAAAGCCAGGCACCACTGCCGTCCTCCTTCATTCCACGTCCAACCATGAACACGGTGCAACCGTCTCTGAACACAGCGTCTTCCAAAACGCGCAAAGTGCAAGTAGGCTTTGGTGTACTAGTGCTAACCCTGCTGAGTGTGTTGTACGGAGGTGTGTTTTATGACGTAGCCTATGTCAGCACGTTACTTAACCAACTGAGAACACCAGCCATCAGTGAAACCGGTCTACAGAGAGCACCAGTCGTATCCAGCCCAGTCACCACCACCACCAAACCCCGTGTACAAGCCACAACGAGTGTAAGCTCCACACTTACACCAAGAACACCCACTACGTCTGAAGACCCACCGGATTTCATCCCTCACAGTGAACCGACAACGACGACGACCCACGTTGTACCCATCACCACCATCATCATCCCTGAACGTGAACAGACGACAACCGACGTTGTGCCCACCACCACCACTCCAGTTCACTCGTACCAAATTTACAAGAGCGGGTTACCACGACAGCGGATACACCTCCAACCATGGACCCTCGGTGGCAGCATCCCTTCACCTGCGTCATCGCAGGACCGACGGGCTCCGGCAAAACGCACTTCGTCAGGAAGCTCCTTCAACACGCCGACAGCATGATCACTCCACCCATTGCCAGAGTCGTGTGGTGTTACGGAGAATGGCAGGAAGCGTATGCAGCAATGCCCCACATCACGTTCGTGGAAGGCCTACCTAACCTGGCCGATTTGGAACCCGACACCTTGGTGGTTCTGGATGATCTCATGGCGGAGACGGATGCGCGGGTCACCCAACTCTTTACCAAAGGCAGCCATCATCGACGGCTCAGCATCATCTACATTGTGCAGAATCTGTTCAGTAAAAACAAAGAACATCGGAACATCAGCTTAAATGCCCACTACATGGTGGTCTTCAAAAACCCGAGAGATACCACTCAACTGCTGCACCTGGCGAGACAGATGTATCCCGGCCGCACACCGCTTGCATTGGAAGCCTTTAAAGATGCCACAACCCCTCAGCACGGGTATATGCTCTTCGACCTGAAGCAAACCACCCCCGATCACCTTCGACTACGGACCGGCATCTTTCCCGGAGAGACTCACCACGTGTACATGCAAAAATAATGTAAACACACCTACAGTGGCTCCCCCAGCTGGGGTGTGTGTGTTTTGATGATGGGGATAATAAAAAAGAATGAATACCACAGCAGGGTTGATTTTTTGTCTCTGAAGTAGATAAAAACAGCAGAGTTGTGGGTTCTAGCATTAGTTGTACATGTTATCTGCGCGAGTACGGAAGCACGCTCCCACGCTCCGTGTATTGAAGACGGCCCCACCCGAGTTAGTCCGAACCATTGTACGCGGTGCAGACCCTGCTCTCGTGTGCTGTCTGTGCGAGATTGGACTCAATATCTTAAAAGGCAACGTACCACTGACTCCGGCTCAGAAGACCAAGTTGGCCAAGCATAAGACAGGTCTAAGAACCTTAGTCCAGAAGCGAGTGTCTCAAACACAAAAGAAAAAAGGTGTTACAGCAAGGCGGCTTTCTCGGGGCTATCTTAGCACCGTTGGCCGCTTCCGTGTTGGGTCCAGTATTGGGTGGACTCTTCGGCCGACAATGAACCACACGAAAAAAATGGTCCTCGTCGAACCTCGGCTCCTTCAAAAACCTCCAATCGCCCTACCCTGTCCCTTCTACGGTGAAGACGATAAACACCCTCGATGGAGAGATGCAACAGATCTTACAGAGACCGGGGTTAAGCGATAGTGAGAAAGTACAACGGTACAATGAGACGCTTCAGCGGTACATGACGTTCATGGACCAATACAAAAACCTCTCTGCTCCACCACCACCACCATCACCACGTGACACACCGCCGACCTCAGTACCGCTCCAACAGCCGGGTGGAGTACCTTCCACAGCCCCACAGTGGGTCGAAGACGAAGTCCTGAAGAGTGTACCTGCCTCGTTCAAGAAACAAGCTGGCCTGGTATTACAACGGATGAAACAGAATCCTAACATGACTTGGAATGATAAAGGTGAACTCCTGGTACAGAATCAGGTGGTCCCTGGGACCCACATGACGGATTTAGTGAATGATCTGATGCGTCAACGCAGGACGCACACGAATCCTCGAGGATGGGAGGTCTTCGCTCAAGGCTTGAAAGACATGCATGTACCACAGGAATTGGTGGGCAACCCTCAGCGCTGGGCCTTTATGCAGAATGTGAGTACACCACCAGAACCTTGGGAACCGGAGTCACCTCCCACATCACCACCACGGCGGGCACCTAGGTTTTCACCCCTTTTACCACGCCACCCCCTGCAACCACCAAGAGCTAAATCACCGCGACCATCACGACGATTAGCGCCCAAGGGCTGGGAGAAGTATTAAAACCAACAGCAGCAGCAGGACAGCTCAGTCATCATGTTTTACCTCACCCTACCCAGTAACAGCTCGGTTGATGTGTTTCCTGACAACACCTGACCCAGTTACCGCAACCGTTGCATTTACCTGGACGCTGGGAATGTGGACTCGTGGATATCCAATACCCTTACTCGTGGTACAACGTGCGAGCCAATGAAGTATGGTACGAGGTGACCTACGAAGGACAAGAAACTCGACTCAAACCACCCGAAGGTCAATACGATACCCCCAAGGAGTTCATGGGTGGGCTGAGAAGTCTGATGCATTATAAGTCTCTACGAGACGTCACGAATACTTCAAAACCCATAAAATCTTTCCCCTTCAAAAATCATGTGGACTTCGATTACAACGCACACAACGACAAGGCCAATCTCACGCTTAGCCCCAACGTGAGTGTCGAACTCAGTCCTACCCTAC